>JZLH01S0366753.1:1323-16293 GCA_001188425.1 Eucidaris tribuloides
GGTTATGAATTTATAAAAAAAATGGGAATTGGTCAGCTTAATTGCATCGGGACGGTCAGTCGAGTACAACCAAACAATTTTCTTTTTGGCCATATGGACACAGCTGTATGTGATGTCACATGTGGTCACATGTGACATGTGTCCTTTTTTTGCAGTTTATAGCCATGAGCAATTTTCAATTTTTTTTATTAGTGTGTGTGTGTGTGTGTATTATTTTTCCTAATTGTCATCTACAAGTATTCACCGTTGATTATTTTTCTCAAATCACTTTGAAATCTGTGCCAACGACATTTCCCGCCAGATCTTATCACCATTCCCCGTGGGTTCCTGCAATGAGATTCATCTCTTTGTCGGCTCGGATTAAGACCCCGTTAAGAATATTGTTCTGCGTGTTACACTACTCCCTTAATTTCCCGAGATAAGAGTAATTTCCTGTGTTTGTTGAATTGTGTAATGAGTTGACGTCAGGTCCGGGGGTTATGAGAGGGAGGGGATAATACTGTATGTAACATGAGACACATGTTTTTTCTGTAAAATTTGATCAGAATATCTTGTCCTTCTATAGTACATACACTGTACAAGCATGTGCAAATGCACATAACATAATCAAGTCATTTGGTTGATTGTAATTATGTTTAATTTTATTTGAATCAAATGTTCAGATAAACAAAATAATTATAATAATTTGAAGATTTGATGTCCCTGATTGACTTGATGAGCGAAAAACCAATAACATTTTTTTTCTCTGTTGAACAACTAATTATATTATAAAACGTCTGCAGTATTCTACTCTACACTGGTATTAATTTATTTTTTATTTTGCTTAAGATTGATCACATGTTCAGAGTTACACAATGTTGAAGGTTACCTGTGGAGGATGGTTCAATGACCTACATTTACAGTGGCCACTTAAAACTCCCTTGCTAAGGATGTTGTGTACCTGTTTAATGTTAAACTTTCTTATTCATCTACCAAGTATTTTCTCCTTGTTTTGAGGTTTCAGTATTGGCACTCAAACCTCAACACAATGGCCATTATCATGAGGGAAAGGAGTCAACTAAATATTTGAAATAGAAATATCAATGAATAGAATATAATAACCCTTATATTTGTGAAAGATTGGAGTAAGTAAATCAAAAATAAATCAATTACTGGCAATTAATCATCAATTCGGTAAGTGATAAATCACTTAAATACAGTGATTATCTGTAATGGCCACTGGTGGGAAACAAGAAGTGACATTTTTAAGCAGGTGGCTGCATTAGACTGGCTTTGAACACACAGTTTGTCTCCATGGGAATCAGTTTTAGTGGCTACTGTATGCAGGTAGTTGTTGTAAAAATGTGACTGCTAAGGCAGGGCTCCACACTAACTTTTTTATGCCCCCGCCGACGAAGTCTCGAGGGGGCATTAAGCGTTGCCCCTGTCCGTCCGTCCGTCCGTCCTTCCGTCCGTCCTTCCGTCCGTCCTTCCGTCCGTCCCCCTAATTGGTTTCCGCACGATAACTTGAAAAATATTTGATGGATTTAAAAAATTTTTGGTGCGTAGGTAGATCATACTAAAATACAGCTCAAGTTCGAATTCGGAGTCCGCAGGTCAAAGGTCAAAGGTCACAGCTCATTATATATGCGAATTGGTTTCCGCACAATAACTTGAAAAATATTCGACGGATTTTAAAAATTTTTGGTGTGTAGGTAGATCATACTTAAATACAGGTCGAGTGCGAATTCGGAGTCTGCAGGTCAATGGTCAAAGGTCACAGCTCATGCAGATTGCTCTCGACATGATTACTCAATAAGAAATGCTTACTGATGGCGTTAAGCGGGGGCATCCGTGTCCTATGGACACACCAAATTTCTAGTTTCCTACTTGTCCTTTAATCTGAAATTAAAAAATTGATGATAGAGGGCATGTAAAATTATCACTGTCAGATTTTTACTTACCTGAATAAAAAATTTACTTGCTCGAAAGTAAACAATTTAAACAAAAACTTAAAAAAATGATTTCTCACTAATTTTAACCAACAAGACCCTTTCATAGAATTGGATGTTCATTATTTTGATTCCAAAGTTTACAAAAGGTGTGATTTATGAATTTAAAGAATTGAGTACAATGAACAAAATGATAAAATATGATATTTTAAGTTAACTGAATGTAATGTTTTAGACATATATTTTGTTTGTCTGGGGTTAGATTTTAATGTTTTGCTCATTTTAACATTTTAAATTTTTACTTGCCCGGCATGAAATTTTACTTGCCCCGGGCAAGCGGGCAAATGCTGGTGTCGAGCCCTGGCTAAGACACACTTAAAGGGATGCGCCGCTCGTAATCCATGTACGTTTATTTACCTTACGCTTGCCCCTATTGCAAGGCAGTGCGTAACACTGAACTCTATGCTACGTAGTGTAGAGTTCAGTGGTGCGTAACAACAATCGTGGAGCTGCGAACAGAATTGCCGATGAGGGTCAGTTGGGCTTAGTTCGCCTTTCTTCGGGTGAATACGTGCTGCATAGGGAATTTCGTTTTCCGAAAGTATACGGGCATTCCTGAATATTACCCGAGTCGGGCTAGGTCCAACCGCCCACGACTTGCGACTTTACGGTCCCTTTAACTACATTTAATTGTTACTATTTTAGGCATAATATGGTGATTTACTCTTTATTTCTTAAAACAGTAATTTGCTTTTACTGTTCAACTAGTAACTGATAACAAACGGTATATATATCTATCATATTATTATGTACAAGCAACACACTGAGTGATTTTGATGGAAGTGATTGTGGATTGCAGCATATAGATACAACCATTTAAGACATCTTTCCCCAAATTCAATTTTCCCAATTCTCACATTTGCAAAGATACCCTATAAATTTGATATACTAAATTTCTTTTTTATTTCTCCTTTTTTTTCATTTGTCTCTCAATTTTGCCCATAATATCTTCATTCAGAAAGCTGTGCAGGCGGCAGATACATACGACAAGACCGTCCTAGATAGCGTCTTGGCCTCAATGAATACCTATGTGATGGAGGAGTGGGGAGCTGCTACCTTTACCCAGGTGAGTGTCACTGGGGGGGGGGGAATTCAAATTATTTTCTGACAAGGGTGTGGCTCATGAAACCTTGAAATATGGGTCTAACGAGCTGTCAAAAAGCATAAAATATCTTTAGAGCTAAAAATCTTTGAAATTTTGAGTCACAGGGGGTCGAAGGAGTGGACAAGAAGCACAAAGTATACATTCTTTTGTGGAATAGAAACCCTAAAAATGGGGGTTTAAAGAGAAAAATACTAGTATATGGTCTTTTTTTGGGGGGGGGGGTGCCAATTGAGCGGCGCTGAGCAGCACTTAATGGAAAGTTGGGTACCTAGAAAATGGTAATAAAGCATAAAAAGAGGGTCTTATAAGGTGGCACATAACCATCATACATTATACACAATGTACAAAGCAAGAATACAATCTTGAAAGGAAACCAATACCTTTGAAATCACAGAAATTGTATGTAATTATAATGTAAGAATCACAATTATGTCGTGACAATGTCATGTCATTCTTTTGTGGAGTAACATTATAAATTGAAGATCAACCAACACACGATATCCATGTGGCATTTGTGTTTGCAGCTGCATAGAAGTTGTTTCATTAGTGTACAAGCTGTTATTGTAATGATGTACTAGTATAATGTATCCTAAGAAAAAGGGCAAGAAATCAAATTATTAGAACTGCCATCAAGTTTGTTATTCTGTGATAATTGTGACCTTGTCGTCCGCATTCACAGGTACTTTTGGTTACAGATGGAAACCCTGGCATAGGGCCGGGCTCACTGCGTCAGATAATAGCAGATCTCGGTCATCACCAACCAGAGAAAGCGAAGAGTCTCCTCCCGTTCGTCTTCCCGAGTGAACTCCACGTGATGCTCATCAGCAGCCAGTCAGAGCTGCAGCAGAACAACACTCTGGACATGTACCAGCGACTCGTGGACATGAACGGCAAGGGGCAGGTCCACGTGCCCGACGGCCCCCTCTCGCTCAAGTCCGTCCAGAACATGTTCCAGAAGTTCGGCGAGACGCAGCATAGCGTCTTCACCACCATGCTGCACTGTGGGAACCTCTCGTCCGACGTGCAGCTGTTTCCCAAGCCCAAGACGACGGTCGTTGAGAAGGACACGGAGATCGTAACCAAGAACATCGGCCCCGACCTGCACATCTGCGGGTTTCTGGACATGGCGGACATCGCGAGCCCCCCGGCCCTTTCCAGGCATCTTGTCATTCCAGTAAACATTAAAGGTATATTTTGGTTACAACTGGACATCTACGTTTGTAAATGTTGAGCCCCCGATTTTCGATTTCGGTGCGGCACATAGGTATCACTTTGTAAGTCCGACGTCGAACCCCCCCCCCCCCCCCCCCCGGGGTCGTTATCCACTACGCCATGACGCCTCCCCTATATATATATCACAGTGGTTTTATTTGGGGGAATTTCATGACTAAACAGCCACAATAGATTCAACTTTTTGATAAATTGGTACAAAGTGAATGAAAATACAATAAAATTGTGATAATAAATCTTGTGATATCCTTGTCTTGGAGCAAAATTGCGTAAAATGTATACACTGTACACGAAAAATATAGTGTACACAGCACTTGTCTGTTCAGTACAGAAGCCCAATTCTGTCACATAAATGAAGGTCTGGTCTCCCTATCCAGAATGTGTGTCCAATTTAAGCCATTTTCTTACTGTTTGGAGCTCATGAGGTATGTTAATTATCAGGCTACTCTGTTATAGCTGCCTAATGTATGCAATAATGATTAACATAGGATTAACACTTTTGTCGAATTTTTCATAGCATTTGCACAAGGACATGCCATGTTAACGTAATCCCATGCAAAACTTCATTGATGTTTCAAGAAATATGTCTCCCTAGGAAGTAGAATATGACTACTGAAAACATGAAGACAACAACTGATAGCACAATGAAAAGAAACAATCACACAAATAAGAATATGTCTTCATGGTGAGACATGAGGCATGACAATTTACTATAATATATTTAGTAAAAATAAAAAGGGCCACTTCATATACTCCAAGCAGGCATCTAATATTTAGAATTTTTAAACATATTGATTGTTTCAAAAGTTGATTACTTCAGATAGTTACTGATGATGCTAAGCAAAATATCAGGAATGACCACATTCAAACTTGTATTTCCACTGAACTTTATTCATAGAGAAGTCCAAAGGCTCTTCAGACAGCAAGGAGAGTGGAGAAAAGACGGACGAAGAAGCCAGCGTCGCCACGGCAACAGTGACAGAAGACGGCAAGACCCCAAGCTTCTGTGTCCTCCTGCACGGAAGTCTGAAAGTCAACGGCATGGTGGCGCTCGTCCAAGTGGCGTGAGTATCAACTTTTGATGTGGATGGCAGAGGGAGAGTTCAACTGCACGATATGTCCAATGAACTTTTGACAGTGTTGTAGTCGAGTCCACAAGTTTTGAGGCCAAAGCTACCCTCAAAACCTACCTTTCCATAGAGTTTGAACACGTGACTCAGACTAAGGCCAATGCCGAGGCCACTTAATGCCAGCCTCAAGTCTGGCTTCGACTGCAACACTGCCTTTTGACTTCAGAAATGACACACTGCATGTGTGCGATGTTCACAACTAAAAGATATATTATTAACTGGAAAGTGTGATGTTTAAAAAGAAGAAAGCTTAGATTTAAAATAAATATTAGAATTTGTTGTATTCATTCCTTTTCATGGATTGAAAAAGTTTTTCTATTGAAATACCCAGATAGGCCCACAAAAACAATGTCTTAAAATGAAATAGCTACAATTTTTGCACATAATTGAAAGTTTTAACTGATTTTACATGGCTGTTGGGTGCAAGTGACATAGCTGATTTTACCCAATCCTCTGGGTGGGTGTTTTCATCAGCCAATCTTTTTCCCAATCTGCCAATTAAATAAAAATTCATTACATATGAATGCCAACAGGTACACCTGCTCACACATCATGATGAAATGTGCAGTACATTTACATGTATACCTAGCTTTAACTATATATTTAGATGTTTAACAGGCATTTTGCACTTTCCAAGTGCTCCCTTCCACCCCCTCTTGCATTCAATTGGGGGGGGGGGGGAGGGGATAGAACTTGTCAAAATTTAGTAAAACATGTCAAAATTGGGTGAAATATGTCAACATTTGGTAAAACATGTCCAAATTTGGTAATGTCAAAATTCATAAGTTTTGGAGTTTGCAGTGTGCCTGTTTAACTGGTTTCTTTATTGCGAATTTTCATGATTTTACTCAATACAAGATTCAGCGTTAAATATTTGTATTTCTTTCTCACAGCGAGGACTGGTATGGCATGCTGTATTCATGGGCAGACAGTAAGAAGAAGTCCAACATGATGTTGTCGCTGTTTGAGCCTGGTTCCCACACTCTGTCATGGCTGGGCAAATTTCATTTACTAGGACCCTGCTTGGGTAAGATGCTCATCCATATTTTAATCCAGAACAGACTAGTTTACTGATATGTATATTAAAATGTTTTGAATATCTTTTTAGCCATAGTTGTTCTTAACAATCTGAGAACTTTCCAGATGTTTGCCCAAAGTAGCATCAACTATTGTATGCAAGTGCATTAATACATCGGAAACAGGTACATAGAAAAGCTTGTCAATTAATTCAAAACAGAGATCTGTACAAGTAAGAATTTGATCATGTTGGATTTGCCCCTGGGTATATCATTGTGGAACACTTAAGCTACTGTCACACTGCGCCGTCTAACGATTCCGTCTGAAAAATGAATGCGTACGATTATTAAACATTTATTGGACTATTAAATTTGTTTTTTCAACTGGATTACAAACGTATCTAGACGTTGACAGATGGTGCTTTTCCGTTCTGTTCCATTCTATTGTATTCCATTTGCCACCGTCTGAGGTAAATATTTTAAACGGAGGCAGACGGAATTGTTAGATGGCACAGTGTGACAGTAGCTTTACATAGAAACATGAAAGGTGAAATTTAAGTGTATAAGGTGTAGGCCTGTTATTACTTGTGCGTATCATTGGACTATTGTGAATTAAGCTTGTTGACCAAAATTTGAACTGAGCAAGTAATGATTTGGATATGCCAAATTTCCACCTGGGGTCTTTTTCGTATATCAGTGTAGAACAACGGTGGAACTTCAGAGCGATTTTGTATAATTAAGCTTGTTGACTCAAGTAACAACTAAAAAATAGAATATGTTAGAGTTGCACCTGGGGCTTTTTGCAAATACATGTATCAGTGTAGAACAAGGGTAGAATATTAGACTGAATTTCAATTCAGCTCGTTTACCCAAATAAAAAAGTAAGAAATGAACAAGTAATTATCTGATCATGTCAGAGTTACACCTGGGGTCTTTATGTTTGGTGTTCATCAACCACTTGTTGACGTAAGATTGAACCAAGAAACTTTCAAGTAAAGGTGCCTTTACACGTACAAGCAAAACGGTTTATGCCATGGCACTCATCGTAACGTACCAATGAGGGAAACGCTCGTGGTACCATTCGTGATGGTGCGCGGCGAGTAAAAAAGTGCGTGGCCGTTCGTGACAAAATGTTTAACTTTTTAAAAAGTTTTTGGTATGACCCGGCCACGGCTCGAACCCGCAACCTTCCAGACGTGAGGCGGACGCTCTAAGCACTAGACCATCACACCGGTTACAATCACAAGGATTAGAGAGTTGAGCGAGGTGCACACCCCAGAATGGCACGCCTAGGTATGCCATTGTGCGGGGTGATGCGGAATCAAAATTCGTGCACGTGTAAAGGCACTAATAAGACTTTGAGTGTACTAGATTTGCAAATTTTTTTTTTTCAATGCATATCAATAGACTCTTTTGCACTCAAGCTTGTTGACCTAAATTTGAACTGAGAAATGTACATGTAAGAATTTTAACGGGCCATATTTGCACCTGGGGTAACTTATGTATACATTAAAAGATGAGTTATTAATTAACGTTGTCGACCCATATTCAACTCAGAAATGTACAAGTAAGAATTTGAACTAGTCAGATTTGCACCTGGGTTCATTTGCATATCACTAAAGCACAGTGGTTGACATAATTAAAACCCAGAATCATACAAGTAAGAATTTGAATATAGAGTTTGCACCTTTTTTCATTTATGCATATCATTATAGAACAGTTGTTGACAAAAAGTGAAGCCCAGAAACATACAAGCAAGAATCTAACTTCCATGATTGCACCTGGGTTGCTTTGTGCATGTCATTATATGAGGGTAAACTGAGTATATCATTACCCACATTATGTTATGTTCATTGGCATATTATATTTTTGTGTTTTTTTTTCTGTCAAGGTATAAAAATGTTACCAATAATCTAAAAGGTGTTTGAAAATCAAGAGATGTTGCAACAGCTCAATTTTGAATATTTTTGTAATAAAATGTACACACTTCTAGATCAGAAGTCATCCACTCTTGGGAGTTGTTTATTTGTGTTGCCAGAGAATATACAAATTACAAACTCATTTTCAGTGTTATGTTTCATTATAAAGTTCCTCAAAACAGTTGTTTATTGCATACTTACAAGGATTTGCTTTTTCATTTCTAGTGAGCAAAGGATACTGAAATTAGTTCCTGTTTTCTATGATGTACATAGAAAGCATTATGTATTAGAGGGGAAGTGGAATTATTGTCTAATGAGTTAATTTGGCACCTACAAATTTAAGATATTTTTTATGGTATGTGTGTCTGTTGCATCTCTGTTTAATTTGATTGTTTGATTTGTATTGTTTTGAATTTTTCTTGAAAGCATTTGACAAGAATCAATACGGGGACGATGATAACAAGACCCCCTTCCCTGTGACGCCAGACCAGAAACGCAGCTACGCACAGAACCCTGTCGTATGGATCAAGACAGGCAGCTTACAGGTATCACTACTATATTTACTTCCCCATTTTAAAAAAAGTGTGGCAACAAATTACATCATTTTAACAAACCTTGGTTGAAATGCTGCTTGCGCCTGGCCCCTTATTAAAACATCTTGCACATTCCATGAATCTATAATCTTGGCAGCTGAAGTATCATTGTAAAGGAAAATGGACAGGCTTTTTAATGATACCAATATGATAGTATAATACTATGAGAGATATGGATGCTCAAAGTTGAGTTGCAGAACTTTCCTTGAGGAGTTTACATAGGAGTGCAGATACTAACGTCATATTGATGTCATATTTGACTGACAGTGCAGTTTGTAATTGACAATTTTTTCTGTGACTGACAAATTAGCCACAAAATATTTGTGTGTGTGTGTAATTATTAATTTTATAATGATAAATTTCAGCCCTCCTAGAGTCTTGCAAGTAAATAATACTTAACTTTTTGTGATTTTTTTTCCAGTCTGATGTACAGAAGATCCTTAGGTATGCCAGGAAATTACCTGACAAAACACAAGTGTTTTACAAGGTAAATATACCCTGAACATTTTCTGTTCTATAGCCAATTTTATTCTCATTCCTAAGATAATATTCTGAAGAAAAAACCTGTTTCAACATTTTGTGAAGTTGCACTCTTCCAAGGTAGAACAGTCTCAAAATATCTTCTTGACATATTCTGATTTTTCTGTGTGTGATTACCAAAAACATTATTAAGAATTGAAGTCAGACATCTATGAGCATTCACACACTGCAGAACAGTAATAAAAAGAAAACCCTTAAAGTTTAAACAAAGTTGACTAAACCATCCAGGAGTTATAGATTTTCACATTTCATTTAATCCTTATAGGGGATTCCTGAATTGGTAACTCTGCCACTTTTTGTGATGACAGTGTGGAGAACTCCCCATTGATTTGTACACATATTTTGAATAATTTTCAGTTTTCTGATAAGGTGCCCACAGCTGGCTTGACCACAAAAGCATGCCAAATAATGTTTGCTGCTATATGTAAATAACAATAACAAGCAAGAGGAACTGGATTTTTGTTGAAAAATGCAAAAAATAGTGAAAGGTTGGCAGAGTTGCCAATTTAATCCTGATGAGGATTAAATGAAATGTTGAATATTTATAACTCTTGAATGTTTTAGCGGTATGTATTTCAACTTATTTGGTTTTTAATCCATTTCTGACTTCTACCAATAATGTCACTACCCTTTTAATCTGTCACATTTCAAGGAGCTGAATCGATTGAGGAGAGCGGCTCTTTCATTTGGGATGCAAGATCTCCTGCAGGGCATCTCCAGCATGTTGGAACGTGAGTGCACCCTACTCCCTGGAACAGCCCACCCTGACGCTGCCCTCCAACTCACCCATGCTGCCAAGGCCGTTAAAACCTCTATCAGCAAACAGTATGAATACAACATCGTTCCGCTCTCGACGAATTTTACGGGAAGCACGTGAAACACTTCAGAAAGCTTGTTTTCAGATGATTTATCTGTTAACTTGTGTGAGGACACTATACTTGCTGCCAAGGCCGTATGAACATTCAGTAGCAAGCAGTTATGAATACAACATCGTTCCGCTCTCGACAAATTCTACGGGAAGCACGTGAAACATTTCAGAGAGCTTCTTTTTGTATGGATTATCATGCAACCTGTGAAGGCATTGTACTTGCTGCCAAGGCTGTATGGACCTTCATTAGCAAATATTATGTATACAACATCATTCCGCTCTCGACAAATTTTATGGGAAGCACGTGAAGTATTTCAGAGGGCTGCGTTTCGCATGGATTAGCTTTGAGTGCACAATATACACCATTGTTCCACTCAACAAGTTTTATGGGAAGCACAACTGAAAGAGCTTGTTTTCACATGGCTTATAAGTTAACCCATGAGGGTGCAATGTGCGCCATTGTTCCACTCAACAAAATGTATGGGAAGCACATGAAATATTTCAGAGAGCTTCTTTTCGCATAGTTTATCAGTTAACCTGTGAGGGCACTGTACGTGGACTGTATTTATTCATATGACTCTAGCTGTGCAGAAAGTGGAGATGTTGATAAGCAGTGGTATTCACAATGTTATGTGCCTCAGATTAGGATTTTTTAAGTGGAATTGCATGACATAAATTTGTAAAGAGAATACAAGATTGCACAATTGGCTGTCATTCTTTATACATGAATGCCGTGCCATGTTTAGTTGAGAATCTTTTGCTATGAGGAGCCATGCAGTATTATACCCTTGCCAAACTAAGTTTGAAGGGGTTACATGTAGGAATCAGTGTATGGTTGGGCGTGTGGTTGGTCTGTTGGAAATATTGCAGATCAAACTACTTCATTAGTTTTTGACCAATGCTCGTTAGATTTGGCACACACATTGGTCTTGGGGTGAAAATATGTAAAATACATTTTTTGAATGTATCAGAAACCGCATTGCCATGGTAATGGCATATGTATTATGACAATAAATCAGGTAAGGGTATTAAAGATTGTGTCATTCATTTGCACATCAAAAAACACCCAAATGAATGAAATCAGCTGAAATCATATCCAATGTGAAGATTAATATAAATAAACACCTCTCATAGAGACTTGGGGTAAAATATTGAGTTGTGGTGAAAATCTGGACTGTTAAACTTCATCCTTTTTCAAATTACTCAGAAGCAATTTCAAAAAATCCGCGACCTCAAACGTGCACGTGCCAATCAGCCATTAGCCAAAGGTCGTGCGGAGGTTAGCCATTTAACCAATCAGTGCGCTCCGCTAGTCTTGCGACGATACACATAACCACGATTTGCAGTTTGAGCAAAATTGAAACTCACGGAAAAAACAACATTCTGGTAACATGTCGTTATTAGTTTTTCTCATAAAACAACAAATTCATGACGTATGGATCTCAAACTTTCAACACACCATTTGTAAGTACTAAACTACCGTCTGGTATTGATAATGAAGGGAAGTAATGGACTTGCACATCCCTGACACAATCTTTAATCACCGTCAGTGATATTTCTCGTTGTTATTGCTAAAGTGCAATTGATAAGCTTCTACTGATAGCAGGCAAGAATGCTCCTTAATGCAAGGTATAAAGCATTGTATGATATTTGGACCAAACAAATATAGCTTATATACATGATATTCATCAGACTATAGCTTATAGTTTCCTAACAGAGTTTGTGTTTGAAAATACATGTGGATAAGCAAGAAAGGAGCAAAAACAAGCAGGGGCAGCACCAGGGTAAAAGTATCTGTTGGGAAAATTTTGACGCCCAAATTTTTTTGCCTGCCAAATTACAAGCCAAACATCATCCAACAAGCAGGGGGCCAACAACGACCAGAACCATTTTCTGGTCTGGTCTGGAGGGGGGGGGGGGCAAAATTATCAAAAAAACTGTAAAATCACAGTTATTTTCATTACTTATGAAAAAATAGTTGGAGCGACTGCCTGCCCCCACCCCCTTGGTGCTGCCCCTGAATAGAAGTTAGTTCTGGAAAGGATTAATATATGACCTGCAGGCTTATGGGATGTGAGGGTTGTTGAGGGTTTTGAAGCAGCCCAAGATGTTTTTGAGGATTGCTTGCACCTTAAGATACCATGATCAGGAGTCGGGGACTCAATGACCATTTTAGTGCTCTTTACTACTTTGTGTGCTGATGGCACACCACCTCAATTACGTATAGCCACTGTGGGGGTACTGACGGCATAGTAGTTCACCGAGAAGACAATCATTTTCATAACTCTTAATAGACTTAATTCCAACTTTAAACATCACTGAATTAACTACAAATGGTTTTCTTGAAGTAAAGAAACATTGAACCAACTTGTGTCAAACAGACTCATATCGGTCACATTTGAATTTTTATAGAAACCTTGCACTTTGTGAACGTTATGCACATAACTGCCAAACAGTCCGGTTTCTCGCAAACCTGTCTGGATTTTAGCTTAACAACCAACTTTTAAAATCATTTCACAATAAAAGACTTAGACTGGTGCTGGTGGAGGTATATTAAGATTAAGGACTTTCAAACACAGGGAGTAATAATGATCCATAATGGAATCAAACACCTGTCGATCGTTATGAATGTGTTTCCGCACTGATGGTCGAAAACATTTTTTGGTGATGGTCCTCCGCTGCTCCCGGTCTTTCATTGCTTTTCCCAGTCTTCCATTGTTTTCCCAGTTCAATAAAGTGAAGTTCTGTTTTA
Source organism: Eucidaris tribuloides (assembly GCA_001188425.1). Classification (NCBI taxonomy): domain Eukaryota; kingdom Metazoa; phylum Echinodermata; class Echinoidea; order Cidaroida; family Cidaridae; genus Eucidaris; species Eucidaris tribuloides. The sequence continues at coordinate 14,468 of JZLH01S0366753.1, forward strand.
TTCCTATGGATGTTTTAAGTTTATTTAATCCTTATTAAAGCAGATTCTTAAATTGTTAACCCTGCCACTTTTAGTAATAAGAGTGTGGAGAACTCGATTTTGTACACAAATTTGATATTTTTTCCCGTTTTTATGAAAAATCAAATTTCCACTTGCTTGTCGTTTAAGTATATAACAACAAAAAAGATTCTGCAGGCTTTTCTGAAAGAATTGGCTCAGCTTCTCAACTGACATCTGGGAAAATGAAATTTGTGTACAAAACTAATGGGTTTTTTCCATGCTAATCACAAAAAGTGGCAGTGTTGTGAATAAAAAGATATAGTCTATAATAAGGAACCTTAAGGATTAAAGAAACTTTGAACATTTATAAATCATAACTAGTTCAGCCAAATTTGCTCAAACATTTGCTATTTTCTTTCTGTCATGGTTTTGTATTCTCTAAATGCAGAAAGATCTGGGTTTCATTCCCCTTTAATACACTTTTCTGTAAAAGTATTTTACTGATTTTTTTTTCATGAGGAGATAAAATTCAGTAAATCTTGTTTTGATTATTTGGTCATCTTAATTTCCACCTAGACAATCATTTCCACAAATGCTTTGTTTCTCTAGATAGGCCCCATTCTGTACAATATGATACAGTAACTGTGTACATGTGTCCAATTTTATATGTGTATATGAAGTGGAGCACTGTCTTTTTGAAATAAATGTACAATATTTTGTATATTTTGTCTGTTATATTGCATTGTCTTCCTTGTAGTGGTATGCAGCTATTTCAGTACCACATTTGTGTGTTAATACTGTGCCTGTATTTGACATACAAAAAATTATGTGTCTTCACATTTGTCTAGAGTTGACTGACCAATGAGTGACCTGCCTACAATTATGCAAATGTTACAATAGTAATTTGTTTGAGAGGATTCTACATTTAACAGCTTTTACAAGTATGGGTCCTTGTGTGTGTATGTGTGTGTGTGTGTGTGTGTGTGTGTGTGTGTGTGTGTGTGTGTGTGTGTGTGTGTGTGTGTGTGTGTGTGTGTGTGTGTGTGTGTGTGTGTGTGTGTGTGTGTGTGTGTGTGTGTGTGTGTGTGTGTGTGTGTGTGAGTGATGGTGTGTGTGTGGGTGTGTTTGTGTGTGTGTATGTATGTATGAGTGTGTGTGTGTGTGTGTGTGTGTGTGTGTGTGTGTGTGTGTGTGTGTGTGTGTGTGTGTGTGTGTGTGTGTGTGTGGTGTGTGTGTGTGAGTGATGGTGTGTGTGTGGTGTGTTGTGTGTGTGTATGTATGTATGAGTGATGTGTGTGTGTGTGTGTGTGTGTGTGTGTGTGTGTATAAATGTGTTTGTATGTGTGTATGTATGTTTGTGTAATGGTGTGTGTGCATGTATGTGTGTGTGTGCATGTGTGTGTGTACCAGTATGACGCGCGAACATAGGACGGCCGTATGTGTGTATTTCGTGGTGGTGGTGGTGGTGGTGGTGCTAGTGGTGGTGGCGGGCGGTGGTGATTGTGTGTGGTGGGATGGGGGTGAGAGTTAGGTGGATGAGTCTACCTGTCTATCTCTGTTTTCATTTGTTTTCTGCCCTGTGTCTCATCTGACAGTATGGGTGCAGATGCATGTAACAGAACTTCAAGCTCTCCTCCCTCCCCACCCCCCTCAAAAAGAAAATAATGAAGAACTTCAACAGTTGTTGTACAAACACACACACACACACACACACACACACACACACACACACACACACACACACACACACACACACACACACACACACACACACACACACACACACACACACACACACACACACACACACACACACACACACACAC
>JZLH01S0366753.1:27360-43404 GCA_001188425.1 Eucidaris tribuloides
TAATTAACCTGTTTGTTATTATTTTAATTCATGATTTGAAAATGTTGCTTTTGGGGCTGTAATACTATACACAGGACCTTTAATTTGACTCATATTATAACGTACACATTTCTTGAAGTGTTACTTATTACATTTCCTCTTAACTTAATTAACTATAGGTATACATCAAGTTTTGTTTAAAGAAATAGAATAGCAAACGTACGTAATGAGCAGTCTTTCCTTTAACCGATTTCTGCTGCACGATTCTATTTTTCCTCATACCAGGAGCTTGAAACGAGACTTAACAACTGCTCGAAGGAGGAGGCTGAAAATCTTCAGAAACAGCTGAACAACTTTGATGTGATTCGGGATCGAATGACATCAGAAATAAAGGTATAAAAAATATAAACATAAGTAATAACCCCTTTTCCCCAAAAAATTATCAAAGTTCAAGTGAAAGTAAATATTTAAAAATCATTTCCAAAAAGTATGATTTTTATCATTACTGTTAGTTTCGGATCCATGTTCAAAATGAAAGTATTTTAGCATCATTCTCAAACATGTTCGAAACAACCATTATGCTGTAAACCAGGTATTGTACGGGAAGTCATGCATCAAAGTTGAAACCTAAAACAGTGCCAAATACAGGGTTAGTTGTTCTAACATTTTGGTTTTATCCTTTAGGACTTGAGGGAGCAATACAGAAAGAAGTCTTTCCGTGTGTTTCATCTTGAGAAAGAAGCTGCTGAGGCAAAGACAAAGAATGATTCTTTGGTGAGCGAGCTTGAGGTAAGTAAACATAATTTTAGGAGTTGTTTTTGCTTACTGAAAATGAAAAAAAAAATCCTTATTCACTTTATGTTGAATCGATTTATAATTACATGCAATTATGTTTAATTAACACAACAAACAACAATGAAAACATTGTAATGTGGTCAGAATTTTCACATTATAAACGTTTCAAAGAAATGTCAATTTTACTTTGTTAACAACGATCTCGTGCATCTTATTCAGAAATTGCGTCATCAACTTGACGAACAAGATGATATTGGCCCAAAATTCCAGAAGGAATGGATCGATTCAAACAACGGAAATGAAGAACAAACATCGGAATTGAAGGTAAATAAATAAGTTAACATGCATACATGCATATATAAATAAATGCAATAATCAAATAACTGATTAATCTGACATTAAAACATGCAAAAATGCTAAAAGGTTAAAACTTACAAAAGTACACATTAATCATACATTATGGAACACATAACCTAATTTGAAAACTAGTATGATCTGAAATACAATAATATTATTCATATTCACACATTGTTAGACCAACTTTCCGCCAGGATAAAAATCCCTCATTTACAATTTATTTATATGATCAGTCATTCATCTCCAATGCATTAATTTGTTCATCCATACGTTTATTAATTCATCAGCTAATTAATGAATCAATCAAAATAGCTATCTATCTATCTATCTATCTCTCTCTCTCTCTCTCTATCCATCATTATCTATATGTCTATATATCTATCCATCTAATCAATCAATAATAAGCAAGATTAAATATGTAACATTGTAATTCCTTTTATTATTTCTCGATGTCAAACCAGGCCCTGGCCGAGGAGTTTGGTGTGGACGATATCGACGATGTTCGCGATGATGGCTTCTCTGCTCTCGCCACCAAACTCAGAAAGAAGTTCGCGGACATGAAGGATGAACTGAAGGAGACCAAACTGGACTTGGCGAATTGCAAGGAAATGATGGAGAACAAGGATTTGAAACTAAAGGTATGGTGTCGATCTCGAGTCTCAACATTCACTTTAACCCTCTTAGTAGCATAACAACAAAACATAGACTTGATATTCTCCATGAGTGTGACACTGAAAGGGTAAGGCTTAAGTGCGACAGTCGTCGGTTACATAATGATGTTTTCGTGTAGTTTATTTTAAACTTGGTAAGAAAAATTGTAAGGCATTGACGCCAGATTTAGTAACACATGATGATGGCATACATGACATGATGTTACATTCATCATTCTTCTTCTTTTGCTTCTCTCCTTCTCTTCTGTCCTCCTCCTCCTTCTTTCTTCTTCTTTTTCTTCCTTTTCTTCTTCTTCTTTTTCTTCTTCTTCTTCGTTTTCAACTCTTTTTCTCCTTCTTCTTTTCTTCTTCTCGTTCTTCTACTTGTTCTTCTTTTTCTTCTTCTCCTTCATCTTCTTCTTCCTCCTCTTCTTCTTCTCTCCTCATCTTAGGAGCTCGAGACGCAACTTGGCAACAGTTCGAAGGAACATGCTGAAAATCTTCAAAAAAAGCTGGACAACTTCGATGTTATTCGGGATCGAATGGCATCAGAAATAAAGGTACAAACGAGGAAAATCGTTATTTGGGTGAAAATGCGCATTTATAAACCCCCATGCAGATTGTTATTATTCCAGATTTAACAAAAGTATATAGAATTAGCTTGACAGTCGGTAAACCAAGTTTATATAGAAATGAAAACACACCAATGTTGGAAAACTAAAGCTCTGCCTATGTAATGATGATGATTATAATTTATTTATTTATACGCATTATTATATACTGCTACTTAGGACTTGAGAGAACAGTACAGAAAGAAGGCTTTTCGCGTGTTTAATCTTGAGAAAGAAGCAGAAAAGGCCAAGGAGAAGAACGCAGGTTTGGTGTGCGAACTTCAGGTAAATACTATATTGTAGAACTCTGGAATCAATCCGCCAGTGACTTAGACATAACTTAATTCCTCAACAGTACTTACGTCAATGTTAACAATTTAAAATTTGTCGTAACTTAAACTTATGTTATAGATCTACTTTATTCATGTGTTTAAAATGATACAGCACAGATGGTCTAGAATGTTACGTGAAAGCATATCATAGAAGTTGTCCAAAAATAGAAGCTATACATACACGTAGTGAATGTGATGCAAAAACAACAACAACAAACACGAGATGTACTGTATACAAATATTGCTAAAACTGTAATATAATACTAATGCTATTAGACAGATGGAATTTATTTATCAACCGTTGGATTTTTTTACAGGAATTGCGTGATCTACATAAGAAGACAGAAGATCTTGTCTCACAACTCCAGAGGGAAGTAAACGACTCGAATGCGAGAATTGAAAGACACGCCTCTGAGATTGAGGTAATACCTATCGCATATGTTGCCCAAATATCAAAGTGTATCTCCAGTAAATTGTTATGTTTGAGAAAAAAGAGAAAAGAATTAAACAATAATACATGTACGAACGAATGATCGAACAATATCAAACAAACAAACAAACAAACAAACAAACAAACAAACAAACAAACAAACAAACAAACAAACACAAATTCATAAACATCACTTGCGGCAAGGTGGCCCTAATTCTGCATAACGAAGTTTCAATTATATGTAGAAGGTCCATATGAAACAAAGACACCAATTGGGCTATTTTTGTGATGAGACCAATTGTAGGCCCCGCACATTATTGTGTCCGGAATGAAATAACTGATATAACGCATGATTTTGTTTCGTATTTTCTTGAACAGGTTTTGACAGATAAGGACCGTCAGGGAAGCGAACTCAATTTGAAACTGAAAAGGGATGTTGCCGATTTGCAACACGAAAAGGAAGAACTGACATCTAAGATTGAGGTAAACAATCACATAATTCTGAAAGAACGAAAAATAGAGAACGTACAAAACTGCAATATCACTGGATTGATGATTTGTGTGATTTATCCTTAATGTTGTTTATTATCTTGCTATCTACAAAACATGCAGAAAAATCCTTAATAAGTTGTTATATTCGATAACCTACAGATAAAGTTTCCATTATAAAAAAAAAAAACAAAACAAAAACAAAAACAAAAACAAGACTACTCATTCACTCTTGTATGGTTGCACACAGGTTTGGGCAGAAACAGACCGTCAGGCAAGCGGACTCGTATTGAAACTTGCATTGTCGATTTACAACACGAGAAGAACGAATTCACATCTGAGCACAATTTTGAGACGAAAATAGTGAATATGATAAAATGTGACTTGGTATATATTTTAGGTGATTCTGAACCATCACATTTTCTGGCGAAATATAAAACATAAAATCGATGATCATATAATTAGGAGTTACTTTCTTCATTTCCGTACATGGGTGAAAAAAAATTAGTTTTCCATCGATTTCGTATATCATATTCTTCTCGTTCCATGTAGGTTTTGAGAGAAAAAGACCAGAAAACAAGTGAACTCATTTCGAAACTTGAAACAGATGTTGCGGATTTGCAACTTGAAAAGCGGGATCTGTCATTCTGTTACAGGTAAATCAAGATGTGCATTGTGACAAGATGAAGTAAAATACATAATACGACCGCCAGTTTTCGCACGGTTCATATCAAATATTGTGTATGAACATTTTTGTTCTGAAAAAATTGTAAACACAAACAATAACCATTGATGGGTAATATTTTTTAACCATTCGACAGGGTTTCGTACGTCAGAAAGAAGAAACAGTTGCACTCATCCACAAGTGTGAAGAAGAGACTGCTGGGTATGAAACACGGATGAAAGAACTGACCTTACGGCTCGTGGTAAGTCTACATAATTAAATTAATTCATAAACCTCATCAATGCACCATTCTTGCTCAAGGTTGCGTAACATATCTTTGTAACTTCACTAAAATAAGGTTATGTTTTAAATTAAACTGCGCCTTACACGTAACGTGCTTCAGAGTTGGAACAACGTTCTTTATTTACCAGACGAAATTTGATATATTTGATATGATTTTATACATTTAAGTGCTCCAATCGTACCAATATCAAGGGATCACTGAAATATAAATTATTAAAGAAATTGTTGAATTGCTCCATTGAAGATTTCATTTTGAAAAAAAATCGCAAAGAGGTTATTGGAAGTGAAATGAGCTTCCCAGATTCCCAGGCCTACGAGATAACTTGAATCATTGACCGATATCATTGCTTTCTCTGTGTCTAGGAATCAAGGGAGAAGAATGATCAATCACAGAACTTGGTGATGAAACTTGAGAAGAATGTTGCTGACTTGATGCTTGAGAAGAAAGAGTTGGCGTCTGAACTTGAGGTGAGTAATGCACAGATAAATAAACATGAACATATATATAGATAGACGGACAGACACACACACACACCCACACACCCACACCCACACACACACACACACACACACACACACACACACACACACACACACACACACACACACACACACACACACACACACACACACACACACACACACACACACACACACACATATACACAGATGGACAGATATATAAACAAACAGACACAGACACACAGACACACAGACACATACATATACATCTGGAAACCTTAGTAATACAACATTGAAGGATAGAATTGAGAATTAAACTGTTGTACTCTAACACGATAAGAACAACACCACCAACAGCTTCACCGGCAGCTTCACCACCACCACCACCACCGCCACTGCCACCTCCGCCACCACCATTACCACCACCGAATCTCCGCTTTGAAAAATTCACATTTCGAATTCACATTGCATAATACTCATTTTCCTTTTTTCTAGAGCTCCATAAAACAACAGGAGGCCACTGTAGCTCTCGTCCAGAAATGCGAGAAGGACATGACCAGCTCAGAAATATTGACGAGAGAATTGACATCAGCGCTCAGAGTAAGTTTGTAACTACAACATTTGTAAAAAGTAGGAAGAATTCTTATAGCACATTCAAGAGTGGTGATTCGTTCAATTTCAGTTAACTGAAGCATTTTCTGAATAGTAATTTGTACATGGATCCTGAACAAAATTAAGACACACAGAAAAATTAAAAAATGCCCATTCCCTAAGTTTTGCATGGCATGACACACGGATGGTAAAACTGAAACTCCATAGAAGAATATAGATCGGTCTAAAGTGCACTGTGGCTACCTTCATTTTAACTTTTTTCACTTTCCAGGGTTATAGGTCATTTAAATTCATCTCAGGATGAGAATAAAAGTATGGTGTAAACAGTTTTTTTTTTCCAAATGCAACTGAATTCAGGTCATTGGCGTAGTGTAAGAAACTTTGTGTAATGTAGTAAAGTCATTTACTGGGGTCTAATGTTCTTTGAGGTCAATATCGAAACATGTCAACACATCAAGAGTTCAAAAGCCACCTTCCAAACTCCTGTCAAAGAAATGCTTTATTAAGCAGTTAAGAGTCAACATGATGATTTCTCCCTCTCTCCTTGTCTTTACAGAAATCTACAGAGACATGCCAGAAGTACGCTCAACGAATAAAGGAGTTGCAACAAGAGGTTGACAACTTTGGAGTGGAAAATGATGCGTTGTCCGCTCAGATTGGGGTGAGTACCAATTAAATGTCTTAAAATATTTTATAAGCACAGATATTTGTCAAGAGTAATATGAAACGTCATTATCCTATGTGCATGGTAATTATATATTTTGTCAGGAAAATTGTGTGTTTTCGTTCTTCACTATAATTTAGTGTAGCTCCTTACAAAAATACTTCTGAAACGATCAATACATAATCACCGTGATTTTTGTCGCTCGCATTATAAGATCAGTGTACCCATGTATCTTTTTTAGCACACTATCTATCAATCCATCCATCTATCTATCTACCTGAATTGTGTTTTGATACATGTGTACAAAATAATTATATTGTAATGCGCAGTAGAGTATATTATTATAGTATCTGCGCAATATAAGTGTCCTTTATTATCATTATCTATCTATCTATCTATCTATCTATCTATCTATTTATCTATCTATCTATTTATCTATCTATCTATCTATCTATTTATATTTCTGTATCTACAGGTTTCTAACAGCATCTACCTCTTATTTTTCCGTCCTTAATTCCTTTCTTCCTTTCTTTCTTTTTTTTCTTTCCTTCATTGTTGTTCTTCCTTGCACATCTGCTTGATCATGCTGGAAAATGATGTTATTGCTCATGTCACTCTGTCTCCAGGATTTGACTACTAAGTTGGAGAAATCCGAAGTCGATGCATATGAGACACTAGAGCAGGCTGTGACCGAATCAGAGAATGAAAGGAAACGAATGTCTTCAGAAATTGAGGTAAATATACATTCAAGAACGAAATATACTATTTCTCTATCTTAGAGAGATATGTTGAGTCATAGTGCAGAGACCAACTACTGTCAGTTAACAAAGAAATACTCATAATGAACAAATGAATGTATAAAAGGAAGCAAATAAAAAAAATAGAACAGTACAAGCAAACAAAGAAATCAGCAAACGTGAAATGTTTATTAATATGAATCATTATTTTACCTCGTTTTATCCCTAGCATCTTGAGATGAAGCTCATGAATGCGACTCGATTGGTTGAGAACCTGGAGAGAGATGTTGCCAAGTCGGATAAAGAGAAGAGCGATTTATCCGTACAGCTTGATTCCCGTCTTCTAGAAAACTTGGTATGTGTTTTTGTTTTCAAATTGATAACGAAATGTTGTCAAAATAAAGAAACGTCCGAGTTACAAATTAGTGTAAATAAAATAGTGACTCATAAAGACAAACTAACGTGCTTGGTAATATTCTGTCATCTTGTTAACTATGTTAACTATGACAGTAATTATCATTAATGTTATTTTCAAGATGGTGGAGTAAAATATCGTTTTTATCTCAACATTCGTAGAATCTGATTCAGAAGGTCTCAGAAACAGATCACATGGTACAAGACCTGAAGGAAACTATTGTCGATTTAGAGAAGAAGGCCACAGATGCAACTCAACTAGAACAAAAGCTTACAGAAGATGTTGCCGATTTGGAGAAAGAGAAGAAAGAACTGTCCACCCAACTGGATCTGAGTCATTCAGAAAATGAGGTGAGCTTTTAGTCGTAGTTTCTAATGGTCTTGTATTCTAAACTGACGCTGTAACGTGTTTTTACATATTCAACGCAGAGTTTATCGGGGATAGATCCAAGGAAGGGGAAGGGGTGTTGGTAAAAGAATGAAAAGCTGCTATCCGAGTACACTTTAATTTTATTTCATTTTTTTGCCAAAAATGGGAGAGTGGCTGGTTCGGTCCCGTTAAATCTGACATTTATTATGTATATCCGATTTTCATGATTTTCTGGAACCAATACCTTAAATTTACTGATAATGAATAATATGATGTAATATACAATCGTCAGTTGCAAAAGTTTACTATAGTAAATGTGTGAATGCGTTTGTCAAAATTTCTGGGAGAAATTTCATTTTCGTTGATTTTTTAAATCAGAAAAATGATTTAAATTACAATTGTTCTCGTGCTCTTTATTGACTTAAATTTAGAATCTAGAGAAGGAGGCATCTGATTCAGCTCAGCTCGTGCAGAAATTGGAGAAAGATGTAACCGATTCGGAAATGAAGAAGAAAGAACTAATGTCGAAACTTGATTCCACCCTAGAACAGAACCTGGTAATGACTGAAATCATTGTACATTATGATTATGAGTATGATATACTTTTATCATGATTTAGCTAAAAGATTTATTGAAGCGATATATTATATACCGAATATAATATGTATTTCATTGAATCAATCAAAATTTAAACAACCCTACACAGACACGTGAATGCATTATAAAAAGGTGATAAAAAAAATGCATGAAACTATATTTTACAGATGAGAGTATAATTGATATTTAACTATTATTGTTACACCTTCTAATTTCGTGGGCGTCTGTGTAAATTATGTGCATCACACAGCTATCAAACTTAAAATACGATTTATTTGTGCATATTAGCCAATGAGTATATTCAATCTTCAAAGGTAATGTACATCAGCTTTGGGACAATTCCTGTCTTCGTTAATCTAGTTGTTGATTTTGATTTCTGCTTCAATTTTTCAGATTCTGGTAGAGAAGCTTAATCTTGCAAACGAGACGGTTAGGAAATTTGAAGAAATAGCAGAGAAAGCCAGCGATGAAAACACCAAACTTACGTCTAAAGTGGAGGTATAACAGATATTTGATCTGTAATCACGTATATTAAGTTTTCATTTGTATTTTCAAATTTTCGTTCATGGATATTTAATCCGAAAGAAAAATAAAATGTGATAACCCTACCCATAACAAAATTGATCAGTAACTCCTTAACACGAGGAATGGGGGAAAATGGAGTATAAATCAATTACATTGGTAACAATATTGATCATAAATCACGTGTCCATTTTCTAGACTTTGATGAAGGAACTAGACAGTTCAACCCATCTAGTTGAAGAGTTTAAGACCAACGTTGCCGATTTACAGTCGGAGAAGAAGGAATTATCAGAACAGCTGGATGCAAATCATCGAACGTATTTGGTAAGTAAAATACCAAATAATCAAATACCAAAATATCCTTGATTAAACCCTGAAAAATTAGTTGAGAAACAGCCCAATGATGATCTAAAAATCTGACAAACATTGACAAAGAAACAACAACAACAACAAAACATACAAACAAAGGTACACAACAACCCAACCAAAACTAAACCAAATGATCCGTATTCATCACCACACGACACTGCCAGTTTAACATACAGTTAGATTTTCTTATAAATTGTAACAGAAAATTACATAAATAGAAACTAAAGCAACACTAAATTAAACATAATTGACTCATTAATAAATTATTTCTTTTACTCGCATTACTGACTTTGTCCAAATTATTTCATTTTTTCCACCAAGGCTCTCGACGAAAAGTACCGTCTGACCAAGGAAATGGTGGATCTCCTCGAGAAAGCTGCGGCAGATTCTGGTGCAAAAGCAAAGGAAATGGCCGCCGAACTAGAGGTAATTAGTCTTTTTATTCCCAATGGATGAATGATGCCTGTTTAGGAGAATCTGAAACACATCTTAAGGTTTCAAAAAATGGGATGTATATTAATTTTCGTAACACCTCGAAAACAGTATTAGAACTAAGAAGGGCATGATCCTATCGAGATCTTTGTACTAAATCTAGACGCAGAAAAATTTTTGCAATTATTTTAGTGATACTTTGGTACTATTGACAATATATTTTAGGCTGAGTGAATATTTTTGGTTTTACTTTTCTAATAGAAATTCGGGATCTTATTTAATACAATTAATAATTTTTGTTATTCGTATCAGACTATTAACTGATTTTTGTCCAAAATTCATTTTTTTCACCAAGACTCTGGCCGAAAAGTACCGTCTGACCAAGGAGATGTCGGATCTTCTCGAGAAAGCTGCTGTAGATTCCGACGCAAAAGCACAGAAAATGGCCGCTGAATTAGAGGTAATTTATCTTGGACAAAATAAATTTCAGCGCATTTCGAAAACACGATTGCTGCTCAGGCATGCTGGACCAAATATAAATGATTAATATACTACATGAAAGTAAACATAATTTTATCATCCCCGACGTCAATTTTAGTCGCTTTCACATTTTATTGTAAAAACTATTAATTTTAGGAAATCGATAACATTGAATTTGACTAAAATAGCACGGTAAATTTGTCCATTTTATACCTTCGTGTTGTCATTGCTCAATGGCCTTATTAAAGCGGTTAATAACTGTTATACAAATGCACAATGATATCTGTGATATTCGACAAATTTCCTTACTCACACAGGACCCTGGGAACGATTTTTTCACCTGGGTGCCGAGATGTATATTTTCGCGGCCAAAACTTTTTTTCGCTGGGGGGGGGGGGTGGGGTGGGGGGGGGTCGGTGGGTCGGCGGAAATTTTCGCGGCGCCCCCCAAAAAATCGCGGCCAGAAAATTTTTTTCACGGCCAAATTCGCGGCCAAATCAACAGCCGAAAAGTCACTCAGCCGCCAAATTTGAACTAAAATAGACATACACGTCGGGGTGCTGAATATATTACGCTGAATTGTCGAAAATGATTATTTCTTTGAATTGTAAATTTGTTGAAAATGCGTTGAAAATGCAGAAATAAATTTCAAATCAAATTCAAATCAAATTCGTGTACATAACTGCCGCCGTTATATATCATTTTCCAGAATTACAAAGAGTCCTTGAGTGCTGCTGCAATCCAGTTTGGTTTAGTATCGCTGGTCGGAGAGAAGATCACTGTAGCTAGCCTATGCCAGTCATTTGATGAGATGAAACAGCGACACCGTAATATTGAACTGGAACTGGAAGACTTGAAAAAGACTAATGACATTTACGGAACTATGGTAAGATTGACATTCAATCCGTTACGTACATTGTATTTATTGTAAACATTGTTCACTGAAACTAAATTGTGGTTGTCCATGCATTTGTTTGTAAAATAAAAAATATGTTAACTCTCGTCTAAATAGTATAACAGTGACATTATTTCTTGAAGTTTACAAGTTCAGTACAAATTTCATTTGTGTGTAGGAAGTTTGGATATTGTAGTTGTGCAGTATCTGTTACAAAAGTCTGAACACCACATATTTTTCTACGTAATTATGGCAGTTTCTGTATTAAAACACCAGAACACTCTGTCATTTAAAGGAAGTACAACACTCACTTGTAAGACGGATCAAAACAACAGGAGTTCTGCCCAAACTTACCCTGAAGTTACAATATAGCTACAGTAACAATCGTGAGAACTATCATACCAACTGGACACCAAAACAATAAATACAAATAAAATGTAACTTCATGTTACTTCTCGAGCAACAGAAATTGTAACCATCATTTGAATTTAGAAAATATTCTAAAAGCTATCATTTCTTTTCATAAATGACATACTCCTGACAAAAGGCATGGGCGAGGAATGTTTCTGCTATAACTCACATTGCACCTACTTCTTCCCGATTTCAATGTTGCATGTTTGCAAAATTAATGAGGGCTACTATCTTTAAAGGCAAAATTTAATAATGTTTCAAGTTTAAAATATTTTGAGCTACATGATCCTTCATGCTATGTGTGTCTCTGATAAGGTTAAAACAAATGAAGCCTTGAAAAAGTTGTCCTTTAAAACGATCATTCGGTGCTTTTAAAAAGTGAAATTCAATGAGAGACCGTTCCAGTTTTCCCCGTAGATTGCTGTGTCATAGAATTTTACTCCGCCGGAGCTTTAGTCCTATGCTGATATTCATCTCCGTATATTATCCTAGTGACGGCATAACTGTCTAAAATTTATGTTGTTTGTCCATTTAAACACTTATCTTACAGGTCAGATGTCAATATTGACAATTTTTATAATGGTGTTTCCACAACGTAAAATCGTGTCTTTATAATACAAGCCTAAACACTACACAAAAAGTAAGTTCCCCCTTATTCAAAATACCATAACTTTTTAGCGAAACAAATTAGAGCCGTACAATTTAACAGGGGTGTTCTTACACTCATTGACAAACTTCAGTGTGAAAATGTGATTGATCCGTCAGGTCATGCATGAGTGAGTATGCATTAAAGGCAAAATTGTCATTTTTCAAAAGTCACAGGAGTCATTTATTATGCCAAAATAACAGTACATAATTGTAATTTTTGCTTTGTCAATAAAGTGTGCTCACTCAACCATGACATGGTTACAACCTCTTATGTTCGTTAAATATGTGCCGATACATTTTGCTGGAAAATATCCGATTTAATTTTTTTCAATAAACTTAATGGATTTTACAATTTCAAAATTTAGGAAAGATGAACATTTTTAAATTGAGCACACTGAACCGTAAAATATGTGAAAAGTGTCTGAGGTAGTGTAAGGGGGTCAAACGATAGATGATTAACATAAATAACACTAAATCATTCACCAGAAACAGAATTTGTTAAAATCCTGTATCACAAATCCCCCCAAATGACCCCTGTGAATTTTGAAAAGTGAAATTTTTACCTTTAATATGTGCTCACTCATGCATGACTTGACGGATCTATCAAATTTTCACACAGAAGTTAGGAAATGAGTGCAGAAACACTCCTGCCGAATTATTTTGCTCAAAACCATTTTGTTAAAAAGTTATGGTATTTTGAAAAAGGGGGAACTTACTTTTTGTGTAGTATTTATATCTTTGTAGAATTGCTTAACATCAGTTATGTGCATTCTTTCAGTTACAGATAACCGATCCTTTGCCATCAGGCCAAGAAGACTCGAATGATGAAAACAGGTGAGCTAATCTATCTTCCCCCTCCGAAGCTGTAGAAATCATCAATTCATATGAACAGATATGGAATCTTCATCTGGCCGAGTATCGCATGACTATTTCCCAGTTGCAGATATACTTAGTCATTTGGATTAAAAGAACCCCCCTCCATTTTTTAATTATGTGCATTAGCGTCAAATTCGTGGGTTTCGGGGCGCTTGACCTCCCCTATTGAAATTTGATCACGGCACAGGGCGGCTTATGTTGATAATATGTGTGATACCTGTTTCTGACATCCCCAAAATGATTTGGCCCATTCGTTTCCGACCCACAAAATGATTTGGCCCACTTATTTCTGACCCCCCCACCCAATGATGACAGAGACTCCAACCCCAAACACCTCTTAAGCGGGAGATTCTCCCGCCGAGACCCCCTAGCAAACGGGAGACTCTGACTTATTGTGCGCGTAGCCCACATCACCGGCGCAAAACATGAAATTCCTTGCGGCCGGAGGCCATTTTTAGGGTTTTAGAAGCTCTCTGCTGCTGTCTTAGGTTTATTTTTGAACATGTGACAACACTTAATGAGGTCAAATCCACTGATTCAGATTGATTTCTTTTCAAAAAGGTGTTGGTCGGGAGAAAAGGGGAGAAACACAGCTAGGGCGGGAGAAATTAAAACTCAAGCGGGAGGGCGGGAGATTTTGTGAAAATGGACTCAAAGCGGGAGATCTCCCGCCGAAAACGGGAGAGTTGGAGTCTCTGTGATGACTAATTGGCTCATTATGCTACTACTTACGTGTGAAACTTTTCCGTATCATAATGCACTTTGCATTGATTTTAGTCTCAAACTGCTAATCAAATAGTTTGTTATGAAAATTCAATTTCTGGTCTGACTAATGTCATGATATTTTTTTTTCTTCGTAGGATATTTGAAGAAGAAAAGTCTAAGTTGAATGAAACCATCGCTGCTCTTCGCTTTAAAACCTACAATCAGCAGATGATGGTGAAGAAGCTACGATACCACCTGTCCGTGTAAGTTTCTTTATTTTTAGTTTCAGTGACCATAATAAAGAATAGTGGCACATACTGCCTCTTACACAACGACAACAACAACAACACCAAAGTTTAATAGCAAAAACATCAACAACATACGTCAACAAAATACTTCTATCCCTATCATCAACAGCAGCAGCAACAACAGCAACAAATGCAGCAGCAACAACAACAAAATAAACATAATAAACTTCTACTTCTACCACTACCAACAATACAAGAATGACAAGAACTACTTCCACCACTACCACCAGTACTACTACTACTACTACTACTACTACTACTACTACTACTACTGTACTACTAGTAATAGTAGTAGTACTACTACTTCTACTATTATTACTACTTCTATAACTACTAGCCTACTACTACTACTACCACCACCACCCCAACCACAACCACCACCACCACTACTGCTACTACTACTACTACTACCACTACTACTACTACTACTACTACTACTACTACTACTACTACTTCTTCTTCTACAAACCTTGTTATAAAGAGGTCGGATAAAACAAAACCTTGTTATAACAAAGTAGTTTTACTTGTCCCATCTCTTTAATTTCTTTGTTTTTTACCCTGATATAACAAGATAATTTTCATGGTCCCAAGGACCTGGTTATAACAAGTTTTCACTGTACACTTCTACTATACTACTACTACTACTACTACTACTACTGCTACTACTACTACTGCTACTACTACTACTACTACTAGCCTACCACCACCACTAACACCACCATCACCACCACCACCACTACTACTACCACCACCACTACAACTTCTACTGCAGCTACTACTACTAACACAACTTCTAATACTACCAAGACTACTCTTATACGTATAAGTATGTCTACAATTTCCACATCTACTGCAGATATAGGCTATTCCATTCTTGCAGTGTGTGAGACTTGTGAAATGACTCTGTGTTTGATATCATCCACAGCTTCCACAAAGAAGCAATGAAGGAAAAGGGTCCCATGTATGAAAACGACATGAACTACGTCGACCGAGCTGTTGTGAATGCACTCTCTACTGCTGGCGTCACCACCACCAACAACAACATCCCTCCATCCGATATTGAGACGTGGGACGATTCACACACCACAGACGAGGACGCCCTCATTGGCCGGGGTACGTTCGGAAAGGTCTTCCTGAAGAGACTCCACGGTGAAGCGGTCGCTGTCAAAACCCAGTACGTGCAGGACGAGTGTAACGAAGACAAGGAACGAATGGAAAAGTTAAACAGTGCTCGCGCCGCCAAGGAAGGTCTGGTACAACTGGCCTTCGCGGATCATCCAGCGTTTCCCAAGATGTTCGGCATCACTTATGTCCAGGACTTTCCCGCGCTCGTTTTAGAATTTCTCGGTGACAAAGAGACGGGGACGGTCCACTCTCTCAGCCAGGCCATCAAAATCCAAAGTCCGGCGTTATCCAGGGACGAGTGGATGGACATCGTATCCGACATTGTAGGTGGATTAAAAGCTCTGCACGAAAAGGGTCTTCTTCACAATGATCTGAAATCGAACAATGTTCTCCTCCAACACGATGATAGATGGCGGGCTTTCATCATTGACATGGGACATGTGACCACGATGATCATGCCGCTCAAACATCGCAATGTCCCCAAGGAGGAGATTGAAGGCTATAAACTAGGTGCTTTGTACAGACATCTTGCCCCCGAGTACATCTTGGAGTCTGAACCGACATGTATCCAAACCGACATCTATTCTCTGGGCAAGGTGATGCAGGCCATAGGCATCGTAGCTCAAATCAAAGACCTGCGTAAACTAGCTGGCGCAATGACGAACGCCAAACCACACTGCAGACCGTCGTGGAAGCAAATTGATAAAGCTATTCTCAGAATGAAACAAACAGTTCCTAAACATAATATAAACTAAGTGGAATCAATAAATGCCATATGGTTTAAACGAAGTACAGTGTGCACAAATA
>JZLH01S0366841.1:0-21524 GCA_001188425.1 Eucidaris tribuloides
AAAGATGAAAAACTATTTTAAGCGGGGGAGGTATGCTTGGCTTATCGTTTTAAAGGTTAATGAACATGGATTCGGAACTTGGGAATAATGCCTCAAGAAACCCGAATGAGTTGAAAGTATACCACAGGCGTATACACTACGGAGTGGATTCTCCCAGCTGGAAGGGGTGTACAGTTGTTGTATTAGCGGGAGAATCAATGCGAGTAGGAACATATCTGAGTATTGTTTATTTTTCCCGGGGGTACGATACAAATAAGACCCACATAAGAGAGCACACAGCAGGTTGTGCTGCCACGAAGGGACATAAAGACGACGCTGGTAGTGTATTCGTAGGAAGGACGTGCACACGTTGGACTACAAGATTTTCAAGGAATAATCCTGGCATAGTTCTACTGATGTCTAGAGTGTTCGCCGACAAAGTTGGAGGAGTACGCCCCAATCATCTGTCATTCTACGCTTAACATGCATACACTAACGGATATCATAATTAATCAGAATTTGTTGAATGTAACAGTAGAAATGATGAGGATAGTATTCATTACAAACTTATCACAGTATGTATGCATTATGTTATAAATTAAATTAAACAAAATATGAATAATTGATCAAAATTTCAGACTTCATACATGGTGTAGCTCATCTATGGAAAGATATCTGCAAATACCCATAACCGCTCCATTTAGCTAGTACAATACATAAATCACTGACAACAATCAATTCAATCTATGGAACCCCAGATGGCATTATCTTCTGTTTATATCTCACACTTGTTGAAACAAACTAAGCTCTTACCATTGGGTTGAAGAGGAAGTTCCCAAGACAGCTGTATAGTGTCCAGTACACCCGTCTCCACCGTCCACTCAGGGGCTTGCACCCCAGCTGGTACATCCTCATCTGTGGTGGCGTTAGACAGGCCACTGTTGGAGTTTCCTGCACCGTTGAATGCAGATACCAGGTACTCGTATATGGTGAAGGGTGACAGGTCACGATCTGGAAGTGAAGAGGAGAAAGGGACATCATTGAAGGTGTAGTAAAATGAATAATTTGGCAATCATTCAAAAACTTGAAAAACGAGATTCTCCTTAATCAGCCAAAATATGCATTTAAAAAGTCAATGTTTGTTCTTTATTTTTCTCGCTTTCAGTGAAATTGATTTTTCATCTATCTCCTATTAAAATTTGAAATTCAACATTAACCAACAACTTTTATTTTTGCACTTTCCTGTTTATAACCTGAAGAGGTTTTGTTAAAGTAATTGGGAAAGGTATGCTGACACTGGCAAGATATGCATGAATAAACAATTTCCACTCTGTTGGAGGATAAAAAAGCCTAGCTCTACAAACAGTAAGTCTATGGGAGGAAATGGGCAGGTGAATCCAGTCAACTTGAGTGCTTGAAGATTTTCTCTTTTTTAAAGTACTACATCATCACTCTGAAACACGATTTTTTTCAGGGCTTCATTTTTTTTCAAAGACACTTAGAGCATGGAGGATTATGCAACTCAAATTTTTTAAAACTGTGATCATTGTTAGCCTGTGGCTTTAATACGACTAACACAGTGAAGACACCTCATCAGTGATAATTTGTAAATGAGTAGATTTACTAGTATATTACTAAATTTTGGAACAGTAAACATACTATATTGTTAATCATGGCATGATTCTTGCCTACACAGCTAAAAGTTGAGCACAGATATGACACACTCATTCTCCACTGAGATTGGTATACACCTATGAAGACAGAAGACTATATCTTCTGTGTGATATTAAGTTACAGGTGGTGTGCGTGCCACATACCGAGATAGGTGTAGACATTCGGCCCAGAGGTGAAGATGGTAACAAGTGCTGATGGACAGAGGGTGCCAGAGTTTCCTGGTGTTCCCGTCCCAGGTGTTGACGTCCCTATATACATGGAGTCCACTGAATGACACTGGTGGATGTTGGTATCAAAGTCACACCTGGAAGAAATGAGATGATATGAGTGGGAAACAGTAGTGAGTGGTATAGTACCTGTAATGACTGGCTGGAGAGCATCCACTGGGGGTTGGGGGTAGGAAAGGAAATTGACGGCACATGCTTTAAATTCCTGGCATCAAGAATATTTTTAATTTTGTGGCAAATCTACGAATCTATGTAACTTGTAAAAAAAACACACACACACATCTTTCTTAGTATAACTGTTTAATCATTAACATTTACATGTATTTCAGGTTCTGAAGGAATAACCCAAAAGTTTAGTACTGTATATAATTAAAGACATGAGTTTGAATGTGCTTTTGGAAATACTAGTTTGTGTAAAATCAAAGACCAAAGCAGATAGAGATATAAATTGTAACAGGGAAATTTAATTAAATAATCCAACCTTTTCTTTCTCCCAATGAAACGAACATAAAATTAATTCAGTTTTAAAGAACATGTGCTTCATATAAAATTGCCAAATTTGTCTAATTCATATTTCCACACTTAGCATGGACACCTTCAGAACCAGTCCCTGTGATGTAAATTGCTCATTTTCATCATAAAATATTATATCAATTTGAAGATTGATATACTGATTGATTGAGGGATGGTTTTATGATTTATTACAATATTACACAATCATATTTCCAACCTGTCACAATAAGCCGACACAGCCTGGCTGATGGGACAAACAGTTCCTATCCCACAATTCCCTTGGGCACCAGTACTCCGATCCGCACACACACGGTTTCCAGGATTGTAGCCAACACCGTTACAACAGGCCTGTGAGGGCGATATTCGCTGAGACCCACAGCACTGGTCATTGGCCGTTTGCTTGGCACTGGGTGAGTTGTACAAGTAGGTCTGAAAATAAACACATGTCAGTATGTGAGTGATTAAATCTATTTATTGGAAAAGTCATACCATTATATGTTGGTATTAATTTTGTACCCTTTTAGAATAAGAAAGACCATTTTATTTCTACAACAATAGTATCTTTTTGACTATACAGCGCTTCTGTTTTTAGTTCAAAGACATCGTTTAACAAAGTTTCCAGTTAAAAAAATCTGAGCTACATGATTCCCCATGCTACCGGTGTCTCCAATAAGGTCTAAAAATGAAGTACTGAAAAAATTGCAATTCAAAATGATCATTACGTGCTTCTAAAAAGTGAAAATCATTGAGCGATCATTCCAGTTTTCCTCCATAGACTGCTGTGTAGCAGAATTTTTAATCAGCTGAGAATAATTCATAAGACGATTTTGATCTGTACATATTTTACGAGTGACAGCATAACTATCTAAAGTTCTGTGTTCTAGGGTGTTTATTTGTCCATTCAAACACCACGAGATATGTCAGATAGCAAAGTTTGACAGTTTTTTAAATAAGGCTTCCACAATGTTACACAGTGTCTTTAACCTTCTCAGTCCTATTGACAAAAGATGGTGCATTGTGTATGTTATATCATAGCATAATGCGTTTCAGGGAGATATATGACTAGAAAATTATTTTACCAGATATTAACTGATGAACTAGGCCATTATTTTGATAAACTTAATAGTTTATGTGCTTCGCTTATGTATCTGCACATCTGATTGAGTGCCAAATTAGTTAGTTCTTACATGAAATACATGTGTTGTTGACACCACTGTTCTGTGCTGAGGGTCCCACACAACATCTACAAGAAATGGTGTTCTATTCCAGTCTTATTTCTTTTTTCTTGGCATCATCATTAAATACATAACTCTTTATTTCACTTTAATATTGAACTTTATAATAATAAAACCTAAATTAAAGAAATAAATTACAATTATTTATCTGGAAATGCAATACATCAAACAGTTAAATCATGACATAAATGAACATGTACACAGACAAGATTAATGCTCACCTCTGCTACACCAGATTCACTTGTACAACAGAGAGACGTCGAGGAGTTGATGTAGTCCGTCCCACAGCATGCATGACCTTCGACCTGGTCAAATGCCACACCCACCTCACCCTCCATACAGCAGGTCTGGGAGGCAGGGACCATGATGCCACCACAGCACTGGGCATTCAGGGCATCAGAGAACATACCTGACAGGAGAATGAAAACAGTAGAGTTGTTCAAGATTCAAATTGCTGATAGTAAAGGTATTGGAAGAAGTTCATTCTCCTTCTTCTCCCTTCCCCTCTTCCTCCCCTTCACCTCTTCCTTAAACGTTCCCCCTCCTTCTCCCCATCTACCTTAATCTCTCATTTCCTTTCTTTTGCTTTACATAATGACCATCCTCCTCA
The DNA here is from genome assembly GCA_001188425.1 of Eucidaris tribuloides. Lineage (NCBI taxonomy): Eukaryota > Metazoa > Echinodermata > Echinoidea > Cidaroida > Cidaridae > Eucidaris > Eucidaris tribuloides. The sequence continues at coordinate 4,239 of JZLH01S0366841.1, forward strand.
TTATTACCGCTACTTGTTTACATCCCCTTTCTTCCCTATCCACCCCTCTAAATATGAAACAACAACCACCCCCCCGCAAAAAAAAAAATAATAATAATAATAATAAAATAAAATATAAATAAATAAATAAATAAATAAATAAATAAATAAATAGATAAATAAATAAATAAATAAATAAATAAATAAATAAATAAATAAATAAATAAATAAATAAATAAATTAATTAATTAATTAATTAATTAATTAATTAAAATAATAATAAGTAAAAATAATGTCTTTAAAAAAAAGGTTTGAAATGGAAAATAACAACAAAACTAGACAGATCTGTGAGTATATTTGAATAACCTGGCCCTGACAAACTGCCACTTTTACCCACAAGTAGTGTGTTCTGCATGAGATAATAGTCTAAATTGTCAAAGATATTAATACTTAAACCCTTCTGAAAATACATAAGACTAAGATTTACAGTTCCTGAATGAACTAATGTGTGAAAGTAATAGAATGACACTTAGACCAATTCACCATGACAAGAATGAAAATATTAACAAAATTACAAACAATGGATAAGTAGATATTGATATGTATAGAGGATAGAAGAGAGTGCAATACAATGAAGATTAGGTAACATAAACATAACACTAAGATTTACAGTTCATGAATGAACTAATATGTGAAGGTAATAGAATAGCACTTAGACCAATTCACCATGACCAAAAATGAAAACATTCACACACATTACAAACAGTGGTGTTTGTATGTCTGAAAAGGCTACACACTGAAAGTAAAGTAAAGTGCAATACAATGAAGATTAGGTAACATAAAATACTGCTATACAAATGAAGTGACAATTAAAGATTAGATCAACAGTCATACTGTGCACTATCTTGGCGCTGTGGATGTGATATGGGTTAAAAACAGACTGAACATAATGATTTTTGTAAAGTAAATGATGCATCTCATCTTTTTTATCACAAAGGCAGGCGTTTATTAAAGAAGTCAACATTTTACAGATGAAAGTGAGTTATGTTTGAAGTGGTCGTCTGCCAGTGAGGTTTCTTCATTGCCAGTCTGACATTTGGACTATGTATGTAACTAGCAAAAGAATAAAATAAACAAAATAAAATAAGAAATCGGCACATTATGGTGAACAACAACAGCATAGAGGCTGCTCACAAGACAAGTTCAACATAAATTCATGCCAAACTGACAATACTTAAAAACTGAATTTAAACCTGACAGAAATTTAAGGTATCAAAAGCTGCTATTGAGATGTGTGCATTTTTATGGTGTGGGGGCATTCACCGTTGATGCTGCATCCACGTACAAAATAATGTCATAACATGTGCAACTTGAGATTGGAAGTACAGTACTAATTTACAGGCGACTCCCGTTATAACGAAGCCCTCCGAACCAGCAGTTTTCTTTCGTTGCATCAAAATTTCGTTATAAGCAAACAGTGAAAGTATATATAAGGATATATAGATAATGATTTTGGGACCTGAATTTCTACTTCGTTGTAACAGGAATTTCGTAATAACCATGTTCGTTATAACAGGAGTGCACTGTACAATAAACAAGCTTAACATGTAAACCTTTATAACAAGCAGTTCTTAACCACAATCACTATGAAAGAAACATACATCATTTTCGTCACACTTCATCTCATTTTACTGCTGTAACTAACAAGGGCAGGCCACAAGTATTACTATAATCACAAATACTGAGAATAACATGATCTAGTTTTACCTTGTACTATGTTACCTAGATGAAGAAGATTTCATGAAAGAAATATTATCACAGATAAAAATGGAACACAGACAGGAGACAATAAATATAAAAGTTTGATACAACCCAACACCCAAGATTGAGGATTTTTTTCATACATGTAGGTATTATGTAAAACAATGCTAGAAATGTTAGTACACGTTGTTTCCATAGAAGGATAGGACAGGTCAAAATAATTCAAATGGTACTTTTTTGTTTACCCTCAAATGGAAGGAACATATTTCTGCAGCACAGACCTTGAATCCTATCATAAAATACACCTGGGGAAAAAGACCACAAATCATATTTTTTAAAGAAAGCAGAATAAAGTTGTGTAAAATTATTGTGTCTGTATAACACAATCATGAAATTTAAATATCTAAAAATGCTTAATAGTTAAAAAAATTATCACATGTGTCAACTCTGCACTTATCGAAATTAAAAAAAATACATGAGTACAATACACATTTTACGAAATATCATGAGGTAAACAGGAATAATTTGTACTGGATGAATTTCTATATGCTTTGCTTTTGAGGGCATAATTGACCTATTCTTGAATTACACATGAAACAGATACTGAATTCACAAATTTGTACATTCTTTTAGATCTTAAATCAGGTGATAACAACAGGACTTATTCATTCATGAACATATCAATAGTTTAAACTAAAATGAATTATTCTGTCCTTACCGGCACAGCATATCTGAGGTCCGCTGGAGTCGTACGGCACCCCGGCACAACAGGCGTCCCCCGCCCCTACAGCCACCCTGTCCTGGGTGGGGTCTGGGCAGCAGATCTGATTGGGGAGTACCTGGACGTACTGATTGTTACAACACTCGTAGTTGGCCAGCTGAGTGTGGAACTGACCGCCGCAGCAGATGTAAGGGGTAGATGCGTTGACCGGCGCCTGGAGATAATTGGTGTCGCAGCACTCGTAGTCAGACTGGGCATCGTGGAGCATTCCATCACAGCAAGCCTGGGGGGAGGGGAAGTATCATTTTGTTTTAATTCAGTGGCATAGCCAGCTTGTGAGTCGGGGGGGGGGGGGGGGTCACGAATATGCAAGGGGGCAAAGCGACCACAGCTGAGTAAGAGGGGAGGGGGTGGTGAGAGCTTTTTGCACTTTTATGCAATTTATGGTGCATGTTTAGGGGTTTTTTTCACCTTCCAATGGGTGGGGGGGGCGTGGGACTCCCCCCCCCCCCCACTACACCAACTGTTTTGATTCATGGTTACACCATTGGCACAAATCTTTTTCTTGCATTTTATTTCTTTTCTTTAAATGCATAAAATTTGTAAAAAAGATTTGGTTTTCCATCAAGATATCAATCCCCCTCTACCCTAACTATATAAACACACAAACTAAACAAACAAAAATGACGAAATCATTCAAATTGGCTCATTTTGTTTACCTGTAATCCTGCGTAACACTCGTTTCCACACACACTCTCTGTCAAGCCACATTCCACGTAGCCACAGTTGGATTGGGCTGGGTTCGAGTCACCAGATGATCTGAAATTAAGCATGAAAAAAAAACATTGCTGGAAATAGTTTAAATCATGTGTACTGTTTTAAAGAATTCAAAGAATGACAACACTGCAATGGATACATAACTTCATTCTGTCAACTTCAAGTGTCTGTATTATGATCCCATCAATCATGTACTAAGAGAATAAGCTATAGATATTCTTTTTCAGAAAATTTCAATTTGATAGATGCAGGTGCATTGTAACACTAATATAATGTAAGAGTAAGATCTAAATCAAAATCAACAAGAGTAAATACAAACAATTTTAGCAAATCAACAAGATTTGCATAAAATAATTTGAACAAAATGACCCTGTATATTATTCACTTCATTCTTTATTTCACTTACTAATTTGTATTTGTATTTTAAATGAGGTTGAGTATATAGAAAATTGAAGATAATTTTTCACAAAAATTCCACCAATAAAATGATTTCAACTCACGAGTCTACACATGGCTGGTACTGTCTGCGTTGTACTTCATACCCTAGTATGATACCATTAGGAGATGCAGGCAGGGCCCAGCTCACTTCCATGGCTCTTGGACCAAGGACACGGAGGTTAGGGGCAGACACACCAGAGGGCGGTATTTCCAATGTGGTTACCACGGTAGCATTACTCAGCAGGCAATCATACACTGTGCAAACTTCAACCTGAATATCAACAAATATATAACATGAATGTGTGAAACATAGAACTCACCCATAACCTCCAAAACTGAAGTGAACTTTTGTGTCGAATCATTACAGATTTATGGACTGCAAATAATGTACACATTCAAACATGAACTTCTGGAAGAGGGTTAAAATGCAAAAAGTTACAATTGACATAATGCTGAATTACCATCTCTTTTGAGTTTGGTAATTGCTAGTTGTTTGTATCAGCTGGTTTAAACTTCTGAAAGCTAAATACATCATGCCATGTAATGTAATTATTAAATTTTATTACAAGATTACCATGCCAAACACCAGTACTTAAGAACCTTCCTTACAAAAGCCACATGATGTAACATGTATGCTAATCATGATATCTGATAGAAACACTCCCCTTCCCCCTTCGGTTCTAGGAAAACTACACTCTGGACAATTACCCTCCCCCGACAATTACTATCCTGGGACTACTACCCTCTAGGAAAATTACCCCCCCCCCCAGGACAATTACCAGCCAGACAACTACCATTACCCCCAAGATAATTACCTCCATAGAAAAACTACCCCCCCCCGACAACTTCCACCTTGAGAACTACAACTACTTGGATGGAGGGGACAGAGTAGCTGTATGGGAGGTTGTTGTCCAAGGGGTCAATTCTCCAGTGGATAATTGTCCAGGGGGTATTTGTCCAGATCTGCCCCACTCACCTGTATAGAGTAGACAGTGTATGGTTGTAGTCCAGCTAGGATGTAGGAGAGCTGATTGGGATCCACACTGCCATCAACACTACCATCCAGATAGATGACATACTCTGTGATGGCCCCATTTGGCTGGGTCGGGGGTAACCACATCACATTGACAGCTGCTGGGCTGAGGATGCTGATGAGGGGAGCAGCGAAACCTTCAGGAGCCTGAAAGAATTGAGCATAAAGCAAATTCTAGCATGCTTATCAGTAACTCCTACATACAGTATCTTACATAATATACACTATTCAAACTTTTTAGATGGCACTTGATTTCATTTTTTTCTTTTGCACTTGTTTTAAATTGATATATTTAATTTCATTAGACTTACAGGTACTATTTTTCAAAGTTAGACAGCAATATGGGTGACAGCAGTTATGTAATAACCCATAACAAACAGTACTGACACTCGTATATAACGTGTGACTATTCATGCTGCTGATGTCTTCTCTGAAAGTAGCATAACCACATTTGCAGAGGTATAAATGTGATTACAGAATTTTCTAGTGTTCCCTGAGAAGAGAAGAGCAAATTGTAAAAAAGTCACCTGCAACAACCCCTCCCCCCCTCCCCCCCCAAAAAAAAATCTATGAAATTTCATTAAATACTTCACAACAACCACACATACTATACCAGTTGGCATATTACCTTATTACATTTGATCCCATATCATTACCTATTCAAGCGTTGATTCATATAAAAGTTTGAATTCTGAGTGATCATTTTTCAACATACCACTGCAATTGGTGTCGCTGTGCAGTGTCTATTTTAAGCCTACTAATAATCTCATCACATTTCCTCCTACCTACCTCCATCTAGCGTTTCAGCCACTGCTGCCTGACTGATGATGTTGTAAGCTCCATTGTAGATCGACTGCCTGAACTCGTATCTGGTGTTGGGTATCAGGTTAGTCAGGAGGTCACCGGACACACCGGGGTCATAGGTCAGCTGGTACCGGTCAGTGGAGGTATTGACCTGGATGTAATAGCTGACCACTGCCCCCTGAAGCTCTTGTAGTGCTGCAATGAAAAGGGGGGTAGCAAAATGAATTTACTATGTTGATGAAATACCTTGAACTCTGAAAACAAGATATATGTATATAATTTACTTACTACCAGTATACATTTTTAAAATTGCAAAACTTGCTTTACCCTGTACATGATATAGCATTTCAATTCTTAAATACTCAGAAAAATTGTGACCAGATTTACATCATTCTGTAAACTACTGTTTTCTGTAGCCTATTGCATATGTTTGTGTTTCCATATATATTTACTTTGTGAAATATAGGTATGTTGGTAGAAGACCATCATTTATACTTATAAGATACATATGCACTCTTTCTGATGACACAATTAATTAATTTAATAGCTTGATTTTTTTTTTTCATTTTTTGTACTGGAAATTTATATAAATGTTTAACCCGCCTGAATTGTAGCCAATCTTCAGTAACTAATTAATTAATTAATCAATAATTACAATAATACAAATATATGATGATAATAACAATAATAATCACAATTCTAGTAATCATTACACTTAATAATGACACATTTTTTCAATTCACTCTTTATTTGCTGCATTTGTAAGTGAACTTTAGATTCAATTCAGGTTTTTTATTCAATTTGCAATTTTTGCCCAATAGGTAAACTTTCTTCATGCAAACAAGGTGTGAACGACTTGCTGGACCTATTAGAAAGGTATTGTATTGAGTAAAAGGATTGACAGGGATTAGTAAATCCCTACTCATTGTCTTCAGAGCATTTATTGATCTGCACGAATTGGTGAACAAAGCAGAAATGAAGCAATAGAAATATATGCATTTCAAAATGTGACATCTAAAATATATTTTTCTCAAAAAAAAAAAAAAACAATCCCATCAACTGAATAATATACAATAAACATCAATAAGAATATTCATCTTAATGAATATTAATTACTGGGAGTGGTGAACAAAGCAGAAATGAAGCAATAGAAATATATGCATTTCAAAATGTGACATCTAAAATATATTTTTCTCAAAAAAAAAAAAACCCAATCCCATCAACTGAATAATATACAATAAACATCAATAAGAATATTCATCTTAATGAATATTAATTACTGGGAGTGGTCCAGTTCAGCATGATAGTGATATGATTGACAGCCACTGCAGTTATGGTTCCAGCCACAGAAGGAAGACCAGCGAGGGTCGTGACCTCTTCTGAGGGGTCAGAGGTCGCGGAGCCTATGTCATTGAACACGGTAACCCGGTAGATGTAGGTGGTGTAGGTACTCAGTCCCACGTCCTGGTATGTGGTGTCTGGACCAGCGTAGATGAACTGCCAGAAGTTGAGGCCTTGCACGACTCCTGAAAAAATAAGCAAAGATGTGTCATTTACTGTTTCAAAACAGCTCAACATTTAATACTTCTTACTGTTTTTACAAAGAACTTCCTGTGTGAGTACCAAGAACACAGTTAGTTACAGTGGACATCTCAAATCACACACACTCCTTAATGAAATCAACTGAAATCAGAAGTCAACATTTACAGCAAAATATACCAAAGGTTACTTATTCTTAAGGTTCATTATTTCAAACATTGGGGCACCTGTGAGATCTTCTGAATGATGATAACCTTCAATTAATGCATTAAATGTATGGTGAAAATTTCACTTTATGTTTGGCTTAGTTAACATCCCAGTAAAAGAAATTTGTGTGTTACAACCCAACAGGATAACAAACTTACAGAATAATTCTTTGGAAATTCAGGAATAGACCAATATGAACAACCAATTAGTGTTATTGTAAAATTAAGGAATTATCATGTCTTTCATTTTGACTTGTATGCAAACTTAACACTTTCATTCAACAATAAATATAAACATTTGATTCTTAATCATATAAGGGCAACAGGGTATTGCTGATATAAAATTGCATACTATGACAAGAATTTACTTACCAGTGTTCAACGGTTCTCTGATTTTCTGTCTGTGCAACTCATAGCGTACGTTTGGGCCATTTGGCCGGGAGGGCGGGGACCAGATAACAGAGATGTAGGTCTGGGTGATGGGGTCACCTCTGGGTGGGGATTGACCAAAGGGTAGGGTGGGGTCTGTCCTGACTGGAGTGGATTCACTCTGTGTGCAGCCACCAGATGTACATGCCTCAATAGTAACTACACATGGGAGAAAATAAATGAATAAACATAAAATGTGATTTGTACACTTTGAAAATGTTATGTTCTTTGGAAACAATTCTGTTTCAACTGCAGTAATTCAAAACTTACCTCTGAAGTTGAAATAACTGAATAAATAAATACAAATCAATTATATTTTTTATTTTCTCCTCAGAATACCAAATGCAAAATCTATGGAGTTTTGTAGAAATGGTTTAAAATTCTCATCTTGACAATAAAGCCAAATTGTACAATAAACAGTTAATTTGTCATAAAATGGGATCTACTATCATTTTCACTCAAATTTAGTTGTTTTTACAAAAACTATTTGTATTACTGATGATTACATTATTTTTTAAGTTGGTTTTATTTTACAAATGTTACACACTCTGAACATTTCAAAAACCTGCAGTGGAACATGCTTCCTTGGAAAATTCCTAGATTTTGTTTTGTTTTGTTACAAGAGTAATTATAAAACACAAATGAATCCAAAACAAATGATTTTATTTGAAGAATAAGTAACACTATAACTACCAAAAAATTTATATTGGTTGGTCTTAACATCTCTTAAAAGTAAATAAAATTGATCCAAATAAAGTATTTACATACCCTCGTATTGAGTGTAGGGAATAAGATTCTGTACGATATGAGTTGTCACGTTGGTTGTGGTCAGGAAGATCCGAGGGTCAGGCAGTCGGATGGTGTAGCTGAGGATGACACCGTTACTCTGGACTGGTGCTTCCCATGATACCATGACGGAGTCTGAACCTAGAACCTCCACGGTAGGGGCACGGACACCACCAGGTGCTGCATGAAAAAAGATCATATGAAAGCAAACTTAAATGGTGATCTTATATGTACATCTAATGATCACCTTCATTTAATTGTGAAAACACTGTATATGGGTTCTTTCATCAATTCCTGAAACAAAATACAGACAATACATCATAGTATATAAATGTTATCTAATGAGGGAAGCATGGTGATTGATAAACCTATGTATTACATTTAAGATTGGCTGTTTTATTGTTATTATTTTGATTTCAGTTCAATTTATCACAAAGTAGTAAGCATGATCACTCTCAGTGAATGACCCTTACTTGGCATACCATGTCTTGAACAACTGCTTTTTTTCATGTATGAATTTCTTTGATTATACCTGAATACAAATTTGATTTGAAACAGGAATATATCAGTTTTATAATTATAACAATTTGAGTCTCGCCACATAAGTTTCTACACCCAATGAAGTGGTCACTCAGGTGGTAACATGAAAAAGTCAACAAACAACTAAAACAGCAAGAACGAAGTAATTCTTACGAGCTTCTTTTGTGATTATACTAGCCCATGGACTAGCTGAGCTGCCAGCATTATTCATCACCCTGATGCGATACTCGTAGGCTGTGAACGGAGTGATGGCTGCCGACAGATCCAGGTACATCCTGGCATTGCCAGCCCCTAGGGTAGCCACGGTTGAGACTGCGGTGAACCCTTGGTGGCGCCGTTCTATTTCGTATCCAGTCAGGACGCCATTTGGTGAGGAAGGGGCAGACCAAGATATCTGGACAGACGTTGGGGTTGGGGAGGACAGGACGGGGGCTGCCTGGCCACTTGGAGCTGGTTGGATGAAACCAAAATGAGATGACAGTCAAGTACGAGAAAAAGTGATGGGTGATGTGAGAAAATTCACAGGAAGTGGAATTCGGTTTTTGACCTGCAATTATCACTAAATGTGTTGTCTAGTGTATGCAAAATGCTCAGGACAAGACCATTCAAGTTCTGTTTTAACAATAACAAAAATAAAACTAGTTTGGCATTCTTCATGCAGATTGAACCTGAAGTAATGCAATTATTTCAAAGAAATACGGTGAGCTGTCATTAAAAATAAAATAATGACTGCCTCCTTCAGATGAAAATATTTAAAACTTAGAATGCTACCAGTTTATATATATATAAGTCACATTGGACAAATATTTGTTTAATTCCTTCAAAGGCATGATCTTTCTGAGCTATAAAAAGAACTAAAAAGACTAAATATCAGATATTTTCTGATTTACACATTTACACATACAAATTGACAACATATATGAAGAGTTCCAGAATATTGCTGACCTGCTTGAGGTGTTGTGTAGGTGATAGAGTTGGGGCTGGTGGTACAACCTGCCGAGTTACACATCTCAACACGGAATGTGTAGTCAGTGAATGGTGTCAGGTCATCCACAGTGTACTGGGTTATGTTGCCAGGCAACTGTAATAAAAAATTATAATTTCAATCAGTTAAGTCATTCATTCATCTTCAATATCATTAGTGTTTTAAGTCTGTTGTTCTGCTTTGTGGTGTTGGACATTTAATTTCCTTAATGGCTGCTCTCCAGGTTTTTCTGTCTGTGGGATCCATGCGGGCAGTACCAGACGTTTTGGCATCTTCTTCTAAGGTTTCCCTTCATATTTTCTGGTCTTCCATGAGGCCTTCTTTTGGTGACCAGAAAGTTAAGAGCACTCTGAAACCAGTATGTTCAGTGATATTTATGATTTGATATCAATTAAGATATCTGCAGCACTGAGATTTTGATGATCAAGATGTCTTCAATGGAATTTATTTTGACAATGGATAGACAGTAAAAATATCTTTGTGTGATGACAAAGAATTACAAACACAAAAGAGAAAAATGAATTTTTAAAGTATTCTATGTAAAGGGATAGTTTATAAGTAAAAAAAAATGAATTCCATCATTTTTTCTTTTTTTTTGAGTGTGCATTTGAAGCATTTTGAATTGAACGTATATTTTACAGTCCATTATGGTGTACCTACAAATTTGTCATTTCATAAGAAGGCAAGTTAGCATGACGGCATTTATTTTAAACATCTCTCAAATAATATACAAATGTTATAAATGGAATGAAAGACAATCTACTTATCTACCAAATATATATCAAATATATTTACTCTTACAATCATTACCACACTATAATTATTTATCTTCTTCTCCTTACACCTAAGGTGTTCAGTAAACCATCTCTGGTCATTCCATCTTCCCCCATTTTCACATGTAACTTACCGTGACTCTGAGAACATCCCTTTCATAGAGTCTGATGGTGGTGATGATACCGTTGGGTCTCTGAGGATACTCCCAGGTTACCGTGGCAGTGTTGGCATCCACAATGGTGGCCATGGGTGGGTCTATGGATCCAGGTACTAAAAACAAACAAGATCAAATCTCTTATCAATCTCTTCCATACAAGAATGAACTAGGAAGTATTTCATTGTAGCACAAATATCATAAATTTAAAGATGCAATGACGGTAGACAATGTTGAAGTTGACTTTGAAACTTTTCCTTTGTAATGTATATTATAGTCTGCATATTTCAAAATTTATTATTACAATAATCGTCGCTTGTGTTTGGAGTGCGTTCTTTGTTGTGCACGTATCATATACTAGTATTTATGAATGTATTTTTGCGTATGTATATTGTATGGTTCTATATCATGTAAAGTTGTACCTTTTTTATTAAGAGTAGAATAAAGATGAATAAATGAATAAATAAAAAATCAATGTATAAATGTCTATATTTCATTTGTAAATATATGATTTTCTGCATATATTTCATAATTTCTAACATTGTGTTTTGTTAATGCATAAATGCCAGAGGGAGAATCTGATGGACCAATGGGATTATGACGTAGAATAGCAGTAGTTTTGTTAAACATACGGTTTAAAAACAGATTAGACATCTGTAAATTTACACATTCTCTGAATTCTAACTTGCTATATTTTTTAAACAAACAAATCATACATGGGTCTCTACTAAATGACAATTTCAGAAAAATACCTCTACCTAGTTCATACATTTGCATATTTCATAGCTACCTGGTATAGCAGAGGAGACAAGCCATCTTAATTCCAGCAATTTGATTTAAACCTTAGAATTTTTTTCCTTGCAGAGGAGACTTACCTATTTATTCTGAGAAAGAATCAAGAAGGTTAAGGGGAAACAAACACTAAAGTTTGTAGATATACAGATCAATATATTTTTCATTAACCCGTTGACTCCGAGATTCTGAAAATCCCATAGAGTTAACACAGGATACATCCGGTTCCCATACCCAACGGGTTAACATAATGGAGGATATAGGATCTCAAGAATTGAGTCAACTTACCATCTTCTCTGGTGAAGGCTGCAGCCCATTCACTCTCCGTCTGTCCAGCATTATTAATGGCTATCAGCTGGAATTCATACTCAGTGTAAGCCAATAGACCCACTAACGTGTAGCTGGTTACCCTCACAGAGTTAGCAAATATGCTATGGGAAGACCAAAATAAAATACCAATCAGTCATCTAACAGAAAATACAATCAAAGTTTGATAAAATTAATCTGTCACATTGTTTTCAATTTAATACAGATTACAGAAATAACTGGCTATTTACTTGCATAGTTTATGCATCAAATACAGTTTAAAATGATACTTTTCCCTTAATTTGGTTACCATATAATCTCTGCAATTGTACAGTTCAAACATAGCAGTCAGCATTGCAATCCAGTGAAAAGTAGAATAAAAGTTATCAGCTTTGCACTACCATCATTGTTGATTCAATGTTACATGCCAAGATCAATACTAATGCTTACAAAACATTAATATGAAACCACTTTACTGCATTAATGTTGTAGTTAGGGAGACTGAATCCCTAGATTACAGATCTGAAAGAAATTTATAAACTGCAAAAAGACCAGATAGATTTAAATCAAATTTTCCTTTGACCAGCAATAACAATTTTATTAACACAAGATATCAAGTTTCAATAGTACATATTTCAATAATTATTTACATATATCGTAAAAGGGACTGTTCTCCTCGTGCTGTTTTGTTTATCTTCTGAATAAGAGAGTGAGAAAAGTGTGAAAGGATCATCAGGAAGGGGGAATGGATTGTAACATCTATATTCCAACTTGTATGACAGTTATCACAAACTTACGAGTAATTTCAGCAGCTCAACTGCTTAACAAACATGTCAATACAGAAAACTTCATCAATGCAAGTTGCAATGGGTCAGAGGTAGGAGAGGAGGATTCTTACTCTATCTGATTGCCAGGTTGCGATGCCAGCCTGTATCTGAGCTGGAAGGAGGCATCTCCTGGTGCATTGTTACGTGCTGGGTCGACCCACGTAGCCTGGATGGATGCTGGACTCAAGGCAGTCAAAGATGGGGGAAAGACACCGTCAGGATCTGGGGAAGAGAGAGAGATAAGATGAAGCAATGGATGAGCATGAGATGGTGGGTATTGTTGTGCCATATTTGATTTATGTGTCACTTGATTATTGCCACAGATATATTGTCACAAAGATTTAACCAGCTCCCTGCAGTTATGCCCATGGCATGGCTATTGCTGGCAATTGTACATGTGGGACTCTGAGTCTACAAATAAAAACTTGTTGCAAAGTCTTGTCTACCCTCACCACAATAACACTCCATTTTAACCTTTAATTTGAATTTAATACAATTTTCATCAATACAATTTAATTCTCAACCACCAATTCCCTGACATGACACAAAATAATCTATTTCCCTGGAACCTGTGAAGAAAAACGAAATTTTCCGTGAAAATCAGAAAGTTCTGTGTAAAAACTATATGTAACATAAGCTCTCTGAACTACGCATGTGTGGGGCTCATATGGAGCAAAATTGCGCTTTCATGATATATCAAGTTAGCATCAAACAATATTGCATGTAACTTTTTCAGTATAGCACAAATCACTATTACTGAAACACTAACGGAAGTCAAATCATGAAATCAACGTTATTAATAATTTGTTAAACTGATATGCCTGGGAAATAGTTTTGTTTTGACACTTTGTGAACAACAATCTATTTCTTGACTTTTCTTAAATCCTTCAGATTTCGATTACAAAGTTACCAGCTTCCCAATGATACATACTGGCTTGTGGCATGGTGACAGTGCGATCAGTACTGACAATACTCCCCCTGGTGTTGTACACCCTGACTCGGACTGTGTAAGCAGAGAAAGGGATGAGACCAGAGATCTCTACCACCTGATTGGACGTTGTCCCGTTGTACAATGCCCTTGTTTCTGTCACTGTGTTGTAGTTGCGAGATTCTACAAAAAAAAAGTATAAAATGAAATAATACGGGATGAATATTAACCATAACTGACAAATGTATTTATGCGTATATTTGTACTCAGATCTTCACTTGTGTGCAATCACATACATCAAGCACATCTGTAAAATACTGATGATCTTCAGTGTTAAACTGACTTTTATATTTTTTTTTCCTCTTTGAATGATACATGTATTTGTAAAATCATATGTCAAAAGAAAAATTGATGATTTTAAGAAATTACGGCAGAAGATATTCATCTTCAAAACAAAAACAACAAAACAATAATTAAGTCATTACACACCTGTGTATTCAACTACAAAGTGATTACACTAAAAGATAAACACCACAAACCCACATACCACAAATGAGTATACAAGATTACATATGGACAATATTTAGAATGTAATTAAACATGCTGTATGTCAAAAAATCATTACACTGCCTTTTGCAGGTGGGTGATATCACAAGGTGACAGATACATATCATGATCAGATCTACACATTTGAAATTTTACCACAGGGATTTGGCATAAGTTCTTCAACATCCACTATTTCAAAGACAATTTGTACAGATAAAAAACTCATGATAGAAATGAATTTATATTAATATACTTCCCCCACACATATACTTACCACAACATACACATTCAAACACAAAATAGAAATACACATACAAACACATGTGCATGTGCATGCACGCTAGAAGAATAAATACTAATTAAAAAGAACACATACTAAGACCTAAACTCACCTGGTGCAACATAGAAGAGACCAGTAAAGAGCACCTCATAAACCAGGAAGCCATTGGGCTGGGCCGGGGAGGTCCATGTGGCCCTCACACTCCGGGCATCCATGATGAACACCGTCAGATCAATACTCCCCTGGGGTGGGGCTTCCTGGGTACGGGCCGAGGCCTCGGGTCCAAAGGTGCAGCCCTTGGAGGTGCAGGCCTCGACCCTGAAGACGTGGAGACTCCAGGGGAGGAGGTTGGACACCGTGTAGGACATGGCGGTGGAGTTCTGCACCACGATGCCATCCTGGACCAGGGCATAGCTGATGATCACACCTGGACAGAGAGAGAGGGAGAGAGATCATAGAAAGTACAGGATTAGGTTAAAACTGAAGCAATACAGAAATTACCGCACTGAAGGTGATTACAGTAATACCCACACCCTATCAGGACGCTGATTATCATTGTATGTTGTTACCATGGCAATACAGTTTCTGTCACATTCTTCACACATGTCTTGCTCATCTTCAAAATGACAAGAAACAAATAAATTAAAACTATGTTGTCAATACAATATTTATATTGTTGATTGCTTTAAAATGTGTATTATATTTTTTTTAGATAAGCAAGGACTGTTTTGGGTATTACGCGTCCAGCAAACCATATTACACCACATACAGTATTACAAAAGACTTTGATGGCAACAATATAAGCATTAGCCTGTTGTTGAACTCTCAAAAAAGATAAAGGAATTTGTTTTACCATTGGGTTGTGTTGGGTGTGTCCATGTCACGTCTAATTGGTAGGGACTTGTGGCTGTTATGGTTGGTGCTGCTACCCCCTCTGGAATGCTCTCCTCTGTCCTAGCGCTGCTCTGTGGGCTGGTGGTACAGCCTCCTGCAGTGCATGCCTGCAGAGAAAAAATATACAAAAGTAAGAGTAGACTGATGGGGTAGGTGAGTCACTTACTCAACACGTCAGTCAATAGGTTAGTCAGACAGTTGTTTGGTCATTCTGTCAGTAAGTCAGTTGGTCAGTCAGTCTGTTGGAGAGTCAAAGGGCAGGTTAGTCAGTGTATCAGTCAGTTGGTTAGTCAGTCTGTTGGAGAGTCATGCATAAGTCATGGATCAGTCATTCAGTCAGACAGTCTTCAAGAATTAAGATGAATCAAGTTGTACAGTAAACTTTGATTTTATTGAACTTGCTCTGAATGGCAGTTCTTTAATGTGAAAAAATTATTCAAGAGCAGGTTAAGATTGATATAAACTGTAAGTGGATATATCATGAAGTAATAAAGACTAATTTTTTCTTTGTTTCACTTTAATAAACATCTATCAATATCTTGTAACCTAAAATGCCAAGATGAAGTTCACATTTCTATTATATACTAGCACTGAAAATGTATGTATTGTCTATGTACAGAAATATTATATAAATTACTTCATGGACGTACAACAAATTTGAAATACTAGCACAAAGAATACTCTCACAATACTTACAGACACAGACACATAGTACATCGTGCCTGGGACGAGATCAGTCATGATAAAATCCATGAAGAGATCTGATGTATTGTACACAGCATTACCGACGACACCACTGATGGTGGAAAGATACAGGACATAGCGCTCCAAGACTCCATTGGGCTGGCTGGGTATAGTCCAGCGGGCTTCTATGCTACGAGGGCCTCTGGGGAAGAGGGTGGGTGGATCGACGGAGGCCGGGGGAAGCTGGGAAGTGACGATAGTCACCTCGGGACTGTTGGCGCAACCAATCTGGGTACATGCTGGAACAAGAAAATTGTGATGATGTTGTGATTGAATGAAAATGGTACAATAATTTGTGAGATCAAGCTATCTTTTTCATAATTTATATCGAGATTCTACCAATGAAGCCATAACATTCACAAGCAAAGTGTAAATATATACCACTTGATGACACTTTCAGCTAAGTTTCTGTGGTATGTAAAGTAGTCTATCATATTTGTGTCTACAATTAGTAATACATATATCTGCATTTATAAAGCATTCACTTTGGCTAATCACATACTTTTGTACGCAAAAGAATAAAACACAACAAATAAATGGTTATCAACTTTTACTCTGTACTGATACCTTGAGCTGTAATTCTGCTTTAACTAAACTATATGATTTGTAGGCTTACCTGTAACCTGCAGTCTGTACACTGTGAAGACATTGAGACCAGTCACTGTGTAGTTGCGTACCGTCCCGGTGTACACCACATTACCATTCAGACGTAGACTGTAGGATGTGATGATACCGTTGGGTCTTTGTGGGCGTGGCCAACTTAGTGTGATGGTCCTGGCAGTCTTGGACAGGGCCTCTGGGGCCTGCACACCAGAGGGAGCTGTTGAAATATACAATAAATATACTTACAACCACCAAGAAATTACGACAAGTACAATACTATTTGCAAGACTTGGATACTAGTGTGCAAATCTTAGAAACCATTAAAAACAGATATATACTATCTACAGGCTTTTTTCTTTACATGTCATGATAACATTGAACATCCTGGTAATAAAATACTTTATTCAGTTGATATCATGTATGACAAAGGAGTTTCAAAC
>JZLH01S0366841.1:23411-40910 GCA_001188425.1 Eucidaris tribuloides
AAGAGAGAGATAGATTCCTGTATGCTCATGGAATTGTCCACAAAATTTTCTGGCACTCATATAATTCGTATGATTATTGTGATTCTAGATTTTTTTTTTAAAGTGTATTATACCATCTCCATCCAACAGTACAACTAGATGTTAAGCATTATTTGTGCTTATTCCGTTAAATAACACAAGAGCAACTACTCTCTTTTTCATTGCAAGTAATCATGGTCAATCATAAAAACTGAAATCCACTTTTCTCTTCCAGTGATTTGTGAGAGGTGAAAAATCATGGATTTCATGTTATAAATTTGATCATCTCTGGCTCATTCCTGTGATAAGCTCTTTTACGATGTAAACACCAAGAGGACAAGAGGACTTCAAAGGTATACAGTAACAGTTTACATCAAGGTTAAGATGAGTTTTTACTATTCTAAAATGTGCAAGTAAACCACACATACTGATACAAGTATTTTACAATGTAATCAAGACTTGTGAGATATGTATGTAACTTAGTTTATATAAGTCCAGTATTATTTACCTTCTTCCAGAGTGCGGACATCAACAGGTGTACTCTCTGTACAGCCACCAGCTGTGCATGCTGTCACTGTCACTCGGTAGTTGGTGTAGGGGATTACATTAGTGATGTTTCCTGAAAGAAAAGAAAAGATTAATGCATATCAATAACCTCATGAAAGCACAATGTTTTTTACACAATGCACAAACAGGGATAATGTTGAATGTTGTCTTTACTTGCATCTCGCAATCATCATGACAATTCATATCAAAATTATGCTTTTTCATGCTTTTAGCAGACAGCATTTGAAGATGTGAATTGTGGATTTATTGGATAAAATTAGGCATTAATGGTAATGTCACAGAGACTTTATTTGTGGAAATGAGAAAACACTGCTTATGAATGCTGTTAATACTATCTGGTCAAATTTGACCCATATCTGTCTTGACCTACCTTCAAGAGGTGTACTTTTGCTCTGAATTTGATGACACCAATGACATATTACATCACTTGTTTTTATAGCAAAAGAATAAATACAAAAATATTAAAGCCCAAGTTTAGTTTTGGGGATTTCTTTTTTACTTGAAAGCTTTATGCCCAAAGGTCACATCACACCAATAACAGATTCTAAATGTCTTTCCTTTTTTTAATATTAATTAATGAAAAATCTCGGGGGGATCCCCAAGATTTTAGGGGACCCATGAGATTTTCGACCTATAGTTTTACATTGAGAGCATCCAAAGGGTTAATAAGGTGTTAAGGTTATCTGCGTTATACTCAGTCAGAAAGGCAGACTCTTGATGCTTTCTGATGAGGGTAAAATTTTGGATAACCTACAGCTGTATTAACGCGTTTGGTATGCTATAATGTAGAAATATAGTCGGAAAAGTCGCCCGGGGTACCCCAATATCTCGAAGGGTCCCCCCCCCAAGATTGTTCCATGCAATAATATTAAAACTAGAGCAGTTCGACTGCGTGCGAGCGAGGTGGGTATGCCTCCGCAGTCCCGCACTCCACGCATGATGTAATTTGAAAGAGCTTCTAGTTACGGCATGATAGCGAGACGCTAATTAGGAATGAATAAAAGCTAATAGAGCCCATGTGACCTTTGACGGCAAGTTAGAGTAAAATCGAATTTTAAGGCATTTCTTAAATTAATCGTGACAATGAGCTCAATTCGGACATGAGCCTTGCGGAGGCGCTTGATAATGCAGGTTCAACTCCAAAATCGATAGTAAATTGGTGGCCTTATATTAGATATCTTCATCACCAAGTTACGATCAAAATCAAAAAGAGTCATATCGAAGTTATCACAGTAATGGGAGCGCCAAATCAGACATAATGTTGAAGCCGGGTGACCGTTTGACTCTTTGACACGTTTCAGCTGCCAAAATCTAATGACTTATTGGTGCCCATAATACATACTGTCACCCAAGTAAGCATAAAATCTGACTGGCCGTTTCCGAAGTATCATGGTACGGAGCCAAAGTCAGACATATATTTAGGGGCCGGGTGGCTTTGACCTTTGGACCTTTCAGCTCGCGAAAATCTAATTCAGTTTACTTGGTGCCGTTATAGTACAGTACTTCACGTAAGTTACATGGCAATCCGACCAGCCGCTCTCAAGTTATCGTGGTAACGAGCCCAAATCAGACATATTTAAGGCCCGGTGACCTTTGACCTTTGAGCTCCAAAATCTAATCAGTTCATTGGTGCCTCATAATACATACTTCACCTAAGTTACATGGCAATCCGACCAGCCCCTCTCAAGTTATCGTGGTAACGAGCCCAAATCAGACATATTTAAGGCCCGGTGACATTTGACCTTTCAGCTCCAAAATCTAATCAGTTCATTGGTGGCTCATGGTACATACTTGGTCCTAGTTACATCAAAATCCGATCGGGGGTTCTCAAGTTATCGCGGTAACGAGATCCGGTAACGGACGGACAACCCGAAAACATGATGCCTCCGGCAACTTTGTTGCGGAGGCATAAAAACGAAAGACATTCAGAATCTGTTATTGGTGTGATGTGACCTTTGGGCATAAAGCTTTCAAATAAAAAAGAAATCCCCAAAACTTAACTTGGGCTTGAAACATATAGATTATTCTTTTATTGAAAATGGGCTATAAAAAAGGTTTGCAACAAGAAAGGGTGATTTTGTAGAGTGCAATTGTCATATTTCAGTCTTGAAAGACTTGTTACTGGGTAAAACATAGCTATATCCCATTCATTACAAAGTTAAAAGAGTCAGATGTTGTTGTTTTTTGTTGTTAGTTTGTTTTGTTGTGTTTTGGAGGTTTTTTCCCAATAGAGCATTAATATTTTTGAGACACAAGGTTTTGTCACCCCAGCAATACATTGGCTACAGAGTCACACTCATTCTGATGGTGCTTCACTAATCTAACGGGCTTGTACAGAAGCCCAGTAACTCACACACTCGGGAACAAATTTCATTCACAGAAGCCCATGAAATATGATAACCTTTTCACTCAAACTAAATGTGATATTGCCTTAATGCTTCTGTCCCACAAAATACATATTTTGACCAGTATAGATTGAGAAAATTATCTTAAAGGTGTGTGAGGTACTCGGCTTCTGTACAAGCCCGTCATCCCAAAAGGGTTTAAAAACTTACCAGTATTTTCAGGTTGTGTAGTGTCCGTGTAGACGGCAGTCACCGGTGCCTCATTAGCGAGATCCTGATTGTAGGCCGTCAGGATGTACCTAGTCAGCAGTCCCGTGTTACCTGTCGGTCTCTGCCACTGGACTTGGATGATATAACCAGTGATGGAGACAGGATCGATGGGCTGGCTGACACCAGTTGGAGCTAAATGGCAAAGGAAAATGGGTCAAAGGAATAGGATAGGTAACTTCCATCTTCTACAGTGTACTATTGTTAACCTGGTGAAGATGATTTGATTTCCATATAACACACATTCTCCATAGCTCCCGTCCAAGATATCTCGTTCTTAGCCTCCAACGGGTTAAGTATGCTTCATATCCAGGTAACACTCTATCCTTGGTTATCTTGGACCCCCCATTTTTATTCCTTTGGTATGACTCTCTTGCTCATCATTACCCTTTTCCTCCCTCTTGGCCTTTTCTCTTCCATCCTTCTCCTTCAATGGCATCTTCAGAAGTTCATCATGTCTAATATAAGGGATGTGTCTTGTCTATTTCTTTTGTGTCTCTTTGCAGGTCTTGATCAAATTCATTTCCTCCCCCACTTTTTTCAGTTTTTAATACCACCTCATTGCTAACTCTTTCAGCCAAGCTCATTATCTCCATCTGCCTCCACACCCACATTTCAAAACTTTCCAGCCATTTGATATCTCCTGCCAGATTATGGTTGAACCTTCTTAACCACTTTGAGTCACTTTTGTGAAGACTGTATTTAACCCGCTGGAGTCTAAGTACGAGTTAGCTTGTGCTGGGGTCTATGGAAAATGTGTGTTATAGTGAAATCAAATCGTCTCCAATGAGTTACAGCATGAATACAAATTACATGAAACATACATTGGAATGGAACAGAGACTTACACCAAAAATATATATTAAGCAATGGAGAGTATAACATATTGGCATCATCAAAGAATATTTCAAAAGCCACTTACCACCCTCTCTTGTCCTTCCTGGTGCCCATGTGCTGTCTGTAGACCCTGCAATGTTGCTAGCAGTCACCTGATATAGATATTCTGGGAAAAAAAGCAATATTCCATTTAGCCATCATTATACAGGTACATGATACAGGTACTCTCAATAAAATAATTCATTTAAAATTTAATGTATTCATCAATATTTCAATCAGAAAATCAGCATAATGAACTTTATTATGTAGTCTAAATGAATAGATTTTCTCTCCATTCAAAAGACCCCCCCCCCCCCCCCCCGTCCGCAGTTAGGGTTAAGAGTTCACAGCATATTACATAGATACTAACCTGTGAACACACTGAGACCGGTGTCCAACACACTCCTGTTCCCTCCATCATACACCACCTCCTGCTGTGGGGTAGTACAGGCAGAGCTACTGGATGAGGTAGGTGGGCAGCCATCCAGATACACATTCAATAAACTTGTGATGTCAGTGGCTATGTCTCTGGCCGTGTTGTCAATAGAGAGGCCTCTCATGCAGCCTCCAAAACCTTGGAAATAAAAGATTACAAAGTTGATTTTTGAGGATATGTCATGGTGGATTATGCCATTAGTTACTATCTCTATCTACCAGCACTTAATCTCTATTATTTTTCATGGAATTACTTCAACACTTAATTTGCTTGAACAATGATGTAGATGTCATAACATCAAATTTTTTAATTTATTTGATTTCAGATTAATTTTTAGTTATGAAACAAATACTTTTAATAAATTATTAATTACTACTACCACTGTTACAAACCACTATTTTCAGCATGTAACAGTCATTCATTAACCATATCAGAAGCATTGCAACAAAATCCAATGTGGTGTGTGGTATTGAAAAGGCTATCTGTCAGAGCATACCTCCTTTTTAAAGACTAAACTCAAGCACATTATATAAATGCTTACCAGTATATAATGAACCACATTGCTATGGCTATGAGTATGAGACACGTCATAAAACATGGCTCAAAGTCAGTGGTGTGTGATATATTGTAGAATACAGTAGAATATTGTATCTAAAAGCAAGATAAGGAAAATAGACCAATACTTCTAGTAAGAGATGGAGGACACTTAACCCATTGGATATGATTTGATTTTAATATAACTGGCATTTTCCATAGACCCCAGCCCAAAACATCTTGTTCTTAGTCTCCAACTTGTTAAAAGAAACCAATTTATTCAAGATGCAAGTGTTAACAGTCAAGATTTTCTTACCTTGCACTGAAAGCCCCAGATTGGACATCATCTCAACTGTATCAGATCCTGCTGGCACACCACCCAGGAAGAGCTCCGATGTCAGGGACAGGGAAGCTGAGGGCAGGGTAGTGCCTGAGGATGAGCCCCCATTGACTGCTGCTGACAACTGATTGTTGACCTTAGTGATGGTAAGAGACTTCCATAGACCATCACAGATGGAGTTACCAGTGATGGTGATGGTGCTGGGTGACCCTGAACCCGTAGACACTTGGATCTATGTCAAAGGAAAAATGGAATTTAAGCATGGAGGCGTGAATTTCATTTCATGTAACATGGGAGGTATTGGCTGTAAATTCATAATTATTTCTATTTTTCAATTTATTTACATATTTTTACATTATTACTTACCTACCTACTTACTTACTTACTTACTTACTTACTTACTTACTTACTTACTTACTTACTTACTTACTTACTTTCTGACTGACTTACTCACTTTTTATTTATTTATTCATTTTATTGGACAAGGCAGGGTTTTGGGGGGATATTTTGTATAAAACTATGTCAGCAAAATTAGTCTTATACCAATTTGATGCCCAACTCCAAGGTACCTGGGAATAATATTTTATACTTTTTATTTTTTTTTCAATTTAATTTTTTTACATATCTTTATTACTTATTAATTACTTACCTTACTTAATTACTTTTTATACATCTTTATATATCAGCAAAATTGGTCTAACGACCACTTTGATGCTCAACCCCAAGGTACCTGAGAATAATATTTTTTGATTGGGTGAAGATAGTCCCTGCACTTTAAAGAACAATTATTACCCCTGGCCCCTCACTTCACTTGAAGAACAAATTAAAACAAACAAACAAAACAAAATCCTAGGGATGCTGTGGCACACATAGCACATATGACTAGAAGGGAAATGCCCGTAATGAACCACATGAGGGTTTACCATTAATATAACTACAGTACACTAGAGCAATGACATGCTTGCTTGCCATACCTCAAGATTCCCCGATGTCAGCTGAACAAGGAGGTAACTTCCGCTAGAGTGGTATGCAAACAGCACCACACCAGACTGGTACTCGGTCCTGAACTCCACTGTTAGGATGAAGGAGGTCCCACCATTGAAGGTTCCTTGTGATAGCACCAAATGGCCTGAAATGGTGGAATGAAAGATTTAAGGTGATTTGAAAATATTTATGTGTACTGGTTAAGACAAATTCAAGGATTCAAATTGCTATTGAAATTTATGTTGGCATGTTTAATAAGTGGATGAGAAGAACAATTATACAGGAGTTTAA
The DNA here is from genome assembly GCA_001188425.1 of Eucidaris tribuloides. NCBI lineage: Eukaryota > Metazoa > Echinodermata > Echinoidea > Cidaroida > Cidaridae > Eucidaris > Eucidaris tribuloides. The sequence continues at coordinate 30,069 of JZLH01S0366841.1, forward strand.
ATTAGGCATCATTTGAGGTATTTAATTTGATCAGGTACTGTCAGACCTTCTCCACTATTACTAATACATTCCAGATTAATTAGGATCTTGATATTAATATGGATACACAAGTGAAATTATCAACTTCAGTAAATACTACAGAGAACATATACCATATGTCGTTTTATAGTGAGCATGGTAAAGTTGTACTAACAAAGCATAAATAATGACACCTTGAAAGATGAATTTAGATTTTTAGCTATATTCACATATTTATTAATATGAAACAATTACATAATTGTACATCTGAATGACAAAATTGAATATACCAACTACAAAACCTTATGATTTGATCATTTTTCACTTGAAATCTATAAATTGGTTACTTTGGCTATAACCTAGGAATAAAAGTATTAAGAAATTTACAAATTTACATTTTTAATGCTTTACAAGTTGATGAAAATACAATGTTATGACTGGTCCTGTTTATCATTTGCAGTGGTCTGTAAGAAGTGTCACATACCTTTGCCCAAAAAGTGAACACCCCTCTCCAGTTCAGTGGGACAGCCCTGCCAGCCACCTGGAACCTGTACTCTCTCAAGGGCAGTGGAATAGTCCAAGTCCTCCCAGACAGGGGTGGGCAGGTGTATTATCTCCACTCTGAAGTTACGCAGACAACCTACCAGGTTGTTCCTTATCAAGGCGAGATTGCCAGTGTCTGTCCGGCGTAGGTCAAAGGTCGCTGGAAGACCACCGACGTAGAGGCCTGTGGTAACGCCGATGATGGTTGAGGAAGTAGGTGCAGTTTCAGTACCTGTATTATGGTGAGGGCAAAAATTTCATAACAATAATATATCTTGTAATTATTGTTATATGACAGAATTGAAGTCTAAACCGCACTTAATTGACATGGGATTATGAGAATATTGTAATTGTCTACTGAGCTATTAAGTGATAATTATTTTATTTGATAGTCATTGCTTGCAAAAGTATCAAGAATGTCGCACATTATGAGAATGCTGGCATCCTATGACTCTAAAAGATACAAATCAAATCATTTTTTTTTTTACCCAAATGAGTTAAAGGATATATTTAACCTGCACAGAAATCATAACAAACAAAATAATAAAAAAACATTATTTACCAATAAAGAGTGAATGTTAAGTTTTGCATACAACACTATAATGAAACTGGTTTGTCCCAACACATTACTATTAGATTTTAAATTTTTGTGCCACATAGTCCACAATTGTGGGTTCAGTGAACTGTACCTGTGTATAAGTCATCCACCTCAATGCTGCCTATATTTCCAGCCCTTGTGATCACCAGTTTATGCCACATTCCATCGTCGTATGTCCTTCCCCCATCATTGGTTGGAGTGACCCCTGCTGCCCCCTCCTGGGGGTCAAACACAAACCATGGCCGCCCCTCCCTCAACTGGATGGCTATCATCTCCTCTTGCTCGCCATCCGATGCGGCAAACATGAGGAGGGCGCTAACGGGAGAGGTGGCATCTACGGGGCGGGTGATGCGAAATTCAAGCTCTATGCCTGTAGGAATGAAAACATGGATTTTCATGGAAAATGTTACTATGGATCAGTTTACAAATATGATATTCATGACAGCTGAAAATACAAGAAGGTTTACAGTTCTTCACTATGAATTTAGCCTATTTTAGAAGTGCGTAATGAAAAGCAATAATATGATAACATATTCTGAAAACTGGAATGGGCAGTCTAAAAAAGAAGTTCCATGCCTATTTAATTTATGTGCAATGAGTATTCATCTTCATAATTTTTGAAATATTTTTGTGCAAATTACCTCATCACCATGATGGACACCCATTGCTTAAAGTATTTGTACAATATCAAATTTTGAATAATTGTTTAAATTTTCCATAAGGGTGTCTCTAATAGCAGAGGATTAAGGCAAAAAATTATAAACTGGTTAAAAAAAAATGGCAATTACTGTAATGCTGACAGTATACTGATTGATATGCATACTACTTACTTATGCATTTTACCTTTAATTTAATATACATCATACATATACACCCTCATTGTGAGATCCCTCCTGATTTTGCTTTTGTAACCAATGTAAAGACTTCAAATTTTGATTGCTACAAGTTTTGCTATAAAATAATTCAGTACATGAAGTGCCAGTGTGGTGAACAGAAATCATCACATCAAAAGTCACGCATTAGATACACTTACCAGTGTAAGAAGAAAATGGCAGAATAGTGCTTGGGAATCGATAATAGCCCCCTCCTGTAAATCTGGCACCCTGTTCTACCCTCGGAGGTGAAGTGCTGAGTGCCACATTAGTACGCTGAACCTGGTAAGATGGGTCTGGTCCATTCTGTTGGAGAGGGGGGTCCCAGCTGACCATCATGGTGGATGCATTGAAGCCATCCACCAGGGGTGGCCCAAGCCCAGCAGGTACTATAAAGTAAGACAAAAAATCAATGAGCAATCAAGTCAGGATCCTACTGCTTAAAACTCTTACCAGAGAAAAACTCTGGTTATTGTCTTTTTTTCCCTTTGGAAAAGTTAATGCTACAACTGCACATATCAGAGTTCTCATATTTTAGCACAGATATTTCTGTAGTAAAACTTTTATTCAATGCAGACAAGATGTAGACAATATTTTCAATCAAAATAAAAGCTGATGATATGTTTCAGAGCATTAGAGTTACAAATGTACTGTGCATACATTATCTGAGTTTCAAGACAAACAATAATGAAGTATTTGAGAGAGTGTTCCAAAGTAACAGTCCTTACAGAGAGTTAAAACCATCAAACAAGCATTTACTTTGTTGTAAATTATAATATACATATCATTGTGTCAAAAATCCTTGACAAGTTTCAATATCACAACAAACAAGACATAACTTTACTACAGCTTTATTGACATAAGTCTCAACACAACCAGAATATAAGTTTGTGACTGAACCATACTGCCATTAAATAATTTGGCAATTTTATATCAAATGGACATATATCATGGTTAGATGATTATAACTCTCCTGTTAATTAGCTCCATAATCTTAAATACTCTTGTACTACTGAAGCAGTGTGTTGTTGTGTAATCAATTTATAATTACATTTGTCATCAAAGAAATCTCCTTGACTCACCTGATGGCAGTGTCCTCCCAGATGCCCTGTCACTTAACACACAGCCAAGGCTGTTACAGGCTTCCACTGAAAACTCATGAAGGGAGTACGGTTCCAGACTGCCCAAAACAAAGTACCTCAAGTCACTAGATGTTGAGTATACTAACTGCATGAGGTAGACAAAAACAAATATGATACCATAATACTATTTTTTTTATATCTGCTGATTTTTTTGTTTTGTTTCTATTAAGGGAATACTCACCATCATCATCATTTTCATTATCATCATTATCATTATCATCATTGTCAGAAGAACAAAGACAAGAAAAAGAAGAAGAAGATGATGAAGAACAAGAAGAACGAAGAGAAAAAGAAAAGAAAAAGCAATGAAAGAGGAAAGGGAAGAAGACGAAAAAGAAGATAAAGATTAAGAAGGAGGAGTAGTTAGTAGTAGTAGTAGTAGTAGCAGCAGTTGTAGTAGTACTAGCAACAGTAGTAGTAGTAGTAGCAATAGTAGTAGAAGTAGTAGAGTAGTAGCAGTAGTAGAAGTAATAGTAGTAAATGGTAATAGTAGTAGTAGTCATAGTAGTAGTACTAGCAACAGTAGAAGTAGTAGCAATAGTAGTAGTAGTAGTAGTAGTCGTATAGTAGTAGTAGTAGCAGTAGAAGTAGTAGTAGTAGTAGTAGTAGTAGTAGTAGTAGTAGTAGTAGTTGTAGTAGTAGCAGTAGTGTAGTAAACAACAACAATAATCTGTTAAAATCAAGAACTGATTTGATTTGAATTGATGGTGTACTGACCTGTCTAACTTCTGGAGGAGCAAAAGGGTCAGTTGAGGTCACATACTTGTACAAGTTATACTGGATGACCACTCCTCTAATGTCACTGTCTTCTGGCTGGGGCCAGGTGATGTTCACTTCAGAGCTAGACACGCCCATCACAGATGGGGGTGGGGTAGACCGTGGTGCTGTTGACAAAATCAATTGAACATGAAAATGTATGACTAAGATGTAAATGAGAAAATCATTAATTTCAACACATCTGACATGTCAGACAACAGTAAATACATTCACATTTTACAAGTTTCAGCGGAGACATGATACTGTTTATAGGAGTTTTCCGTTAAATAGTTTAGATTAATTTGTCATGGAAATATGTGGTAATTTACTTATTTTTTTCATTTTTTCACTTTATATACCAGAAGGACAACCCTTAATAAACCACTAATAAAATTGGTAGGTTTTTATTGGATATTTTCCTAACAATTATAATATTTATCACAGATTTTTGTGTCAAATGGAAAAAGTGTGCATTTTCTTGTCATTTGTGGATATCTATTGTTTCAAAATATATCACTTCACAAAATTCAATCTTACTTCAGAAATCCTAACAATATTGAAATATTAATTACAATGTTAGAAAGGGTATACTTTTATCCAGGGTTGGGCTCAATTACAGGGTAATTGAGCAATTACATAATTAATTACATTTTTTCAAGTAATTGTAATTGTAATTGAAATTTTTGAAAGGAAAGTAATTGTAATTGCAACTGAAAAAATGTAATTGAGCGTAATTACTCTCAATTACTTTCAATTACTCATTTTATCAATCTGATCCTGTGTACTCCCACTTATACACCTCACCACTATTCTTGACCCATAACCTCCTCTTGGTCTTGCTTTCAAATGCATTCAAAACAAATTGGCACATGTACACATGTGGACAGGGTATAAAAGAGAGACAAGAATATCACCTAGCACCATACACGTACATATAGTTTGAATACATATAAAATAATTGTAATTGTAATTGAAAAGTAATTGTAATTGAACATTTTGGCAGGCACGTAATTGTAATTGTCACTGAACAAAGTAATTGAGCCCAACCCCGCTTTTATCTACTACTTTTATAGATAACACTTTTCTGAACATGCACATGTAAAAAGTTATAGCTCTTTGAAGTTGACACTGCACTCCAAAAGCTGCTCAAAGTGGCATTGTTCAAACAGGCTTGACACATTAAGAGTTAACATGTAAAGTAATTCAGTCTAAATTTTGCAGGGAATATGTACATTCTGTAATGTTTCTTTATATACTTATAAAACTTATCTATATGTTTTTAATTATGGGATGGACATTTAACAATCTCATGATTTCCTGAAAATCCATCTCAAACATTAAATCAACAGTGTACATTCATTTCAACTGTTTATCAATTTTAATCCTGATTCTTTGATGTTATAATATTGTACCCATATGTAAACCCTCATACCAAACAAATTTAATTCAATTTTTTGACCCACCTGCTTCTCCTGTCCTGACCGTCGTCCAACCACTCTCCCCAGTCCCGGCTATGTTACGGGCTGTCACCCTGTACTGGTACCGTGTGAACGCCTCCAGACCAGTGTGGGTGAAGTTAGTGGCAGGAGGTTGGGCCGGGTCCTCTAGGGGAGTGAGGATGGGTCTCGGGTTGTACCATCCAGCGGGGTAGAAGATTCTCATCTCTGGTGGGTCGCTAGTACCGTCAGGACGGGGGAATCCCCTGAAAAACAGCTCATAGTGTGTGATGATACCTATGATAAAATCATGAATAAACAAGAGGAAAAGGATTTCATAGAATAGGCATATTTCATGAAAAGGGGTTCATTCGATAAATTAAAGGTAAGTGTTGAGTTAGGTTTCACAGATAAGAATGAGTTTAAAAATATAAGCCGATATTGAAGAATATGCACTGCTACAAAGCCACAGTGTACAGACCATGAGAGAAACTGATCCTACACTTTTTCACACAACAAGGCTGTTTCTTTTGCATTTTGGGGAAAATTGGTGTGTACATTCTTATAAAGTGGTCAATCCTCCATTTCTTTTGGCTAAGACTTTTAAACCAATTCAATAATAATAATAATAATAATTACACATTCTAGTATAGCACATAACACGTAGCTTATCGCACGTCCCGATGCGCTGTGTATTGTTACCCCGTGGTAATGACAGGTACATTTAAGCTAAGCAGCTGTAGGTCTAATTATTTTAAAAAGTTGCTTCCCTTCAAAGTTTGAAGCATGACGATTCTCTATTTGTTAATGCTTTGTGTTCGAATAGAGAAACTGTGATTGAATGTAGTTGGTATGCCAAAATATCCCAAAGACTTCATTTTTTTCACATTTTATTTCTCATCTCTTAACATAATTCAAATCACAGAACATTTCTGTGTGTATAATAAGCATTTTTAAGTTTAATGCTATGAAACAAATATGTATGTGTATATCACTATAAAAATAAATTTAATTGCATTGTATTACATCATTTTACTTAATATTACACAGAATGTGTCTCTACATGAGGGTATTGATGACTGTTCTCAAAATATGTCTCAGGCTTATAAACATAAACATATTTGCCAAGAAGCATACACCTATAATATGTTGTACGTAAATCGTTTTTTTTTTCCATCACTGCACAATTCAATGTTATTTGATAGAATTATTTAGTATTTTAAAATATTTTTAAGAATTTCTAAACACTTAGATACAATGTTTTCACTTATTACCATTAGCTTCTGCTGGGTGGTTCCATTGTATGTACACAACACTGTCACTGATGGCCGTTGCATTTGGTGCACCCACTCCCTGTGGAGGGGCCATGGGTGTGTACGCCAGTGTAGGACGTCCCCGTCCACAGGAACCGGGGGTGCACACCGTCAGATAGAAGGTGTAATTAGTGAAGGGTATGAGGTCAGTCGCGGAGAAGGTCGTGTCCAATCCACTGTAGTGCTGGGTAGGGGGGCTGGGATTGCTAGGGGTCACAGAGGTCAAAATGTACTGGGTGACAGTGGCAGAAATTTCTGTAAAAGAAATAGAAAATCATGATGCTAATACCAATTTATCATTGTCTAGATAACATCAAACTTTAAGAGAAAATTATTACTGATCAAATTCATGCAGTACCTCACAATATTTTACTAGTACAGCACAGCATATTGATTCAATGTAGTAGAGAATTTATATTCACATAATACCAGATACGTGACAGAAGACATATAAGATACAGGATGTGTAAAACTGTGTAAGAAACTGTCGTTCAATGATTTTTGTAATTCTAACAGTAAATGTTCGTGGCAACTTATTCATGATTATGTTATTACACCTTACTTAAAGAATATGTGAAGTCAAGAGTATATACCTGGGTAAAGTTTCATTTTTTACATAAGGGCAATTATGTTTCATACAAGACGGTAAGCACAATCACATCATTGGCACCTGATACATCAACTTCTAGTACCCATATTTCTAAAGACATTTGAGTCCACATTGGTGAAAATGAGTGGGTGAAATATCTCAAGATTTTTTTACACATTGATCACGACTGACTTGACCCCATCCCTCTAACAAATAGTTTTCTTTGAAGTACCATTGTTCATTTATTTCTTTTAATTTTATCACTAGCTTTACATTGTTGTATTACAAGCAAACTTCTTAAAAATAATCCAGAACTTTCATCATTACTCACCATCAGGTCTAGACCAGGAGAAATCTGCAGAGCGTGCCTGGATATTGGTGATGGTCAAGACATCGAACCCAGCAGGAATGGCATCAGGGGTCTGGGCTGTGACGGTAGGACTGGTGGCCATCCCTGCTTCATTCTGAGACTGAACGTAGTAGACGTAAGTAGAGAAAGGAGACAGCGGCTGGTCCAGATACTGCTGGATACCTGATTGGATGAAATGCGGACTTTGATATATTTACATCGTCATCAGACATGATGGACATGATTCGGATTCAGATTCAGATTCAGATTCATCTTTATTGTCCATGTTAAATACATAGAAATTTTGTTTCCATTGGCTTGCAGTTGCATGATTTATAATTTCACAATAAACAACACAATGATATAATAACATAACATGATATAACATGCACATAATAACAAAAAAACGTGTAACACATAACATGTAGCAAAAACATAAAATATAAATAAAACCAGCAGGGATGATTCTCGGGTATTTGTAACCAAGTAAACTGTAGCATTGCCGTTACCCAGCATGGCCTGGTGGTTGTGCCGCTGACCGGATATCAGTAGGTATAAGGTTCGAATCCTGTTGGGTCAATCTTTTTTTGAGTCATTAAAATAACAGATCAAGCATTTGATCTTATTTGTCATTAATTTGATAATACAGAGATGAACAGCAATTTATTCTGCATATAACATATACCATGTAACGTATGACATAAAAAGTACAACATGTAATAGTATTTATAACTTTTAATATTTGGTAGTTATTACTCAGTTCTATGGTAATTAAAGAATTGAATACAAAATGAAATTCAGCATATGAAAACAAATTTCCAATATAGTTGAGTAATGAAATGATATGATATGTTATAATAACAATTGGTTCCCAAGTGTAAGTTACATTATGCACATGTGTGAAGATGATTTCAATACAGTAACACACCTTTACCGATGGCAAAAATGGGGCACAGATACCTATTGTCCCTGGGGTGGCAAGACATTTTATATTTATTTATTTGATTTGATTTATTAATTCCGCATGGCAACATAATACAAAATTCAAATACGATATACAGACAATGGTACGGTTATAGTAAACATACAACGAGAGTAATAATTAGTGTAATAAAAGGATAACTAACTGACCATGCAGGAGGACACCCAGTAATTGAACTTAACATTTGGGGCCTCTTTACACACGTAATACAAGAAAACAAATTTTAAAAAAACAATACAAATTAATATTGATAATATGATATTGATATTGAAATTGTTTATAAAACTGGAAGTTTGATTTTCACTGGTTTAAAACAAAGATACAAATAGAAAGAATACATTATCACTTTAGAAACTTGACATTAAACGTGTACCTCAATTTTGGGAGAAATAAGGTTTTTACATAATCTTGAAGCTAGGATGTCAGATTTTGTTTTCTCCAAATTGATATTTCAAATCTCAAAAACAGAGACATTATCACCAGGTAAAATGATGGCCATTCCATTTGTTACTTTGTTAAGGCAGCCATGCTTTTTGGCTCTCCTGAACCTTTATTATTTTTGAGATTCCAGGTCTTGTCACTCTGAAGTATTTTTTATATCATTACATAGTACTAATTTAAACAAGTAAGCATGATATTCTGTGACCACATGTCAAAGCTGTGTGAGAGATGTAATCTTAAGTTAGTTGCTTTATCTTACCGAGTGGATTAGCAGCCGTTCCATTGTACACCAGAGTGTTGTTCCTGTACAGTAGATAGGCTATGATGTTACCATTAGGTTCATCTGGTGGTCCCCAGTTTAGCTGGATAGAGAATGGATTCACTGCCTGCCAGGTGGGAGGGGGTTGCTGAGAGGGAGCTGTCATAAGAAAAGAAAAACACATTTTTTTTAATTGAATCTTTCTATTTAAATATTTCATATTAAAGGCAAACATCTGGTCTAGGATACATGCTTTCAACAGAGTACAGGGTATAATCATATTACAAACACAACATTTACAAATACATTTCACATAGAGAAGCAAGATTGTAGAATTATTGCATAAATGTATGTAGGTATTTCTATGTAACTGCCGTTTAATCATATGGGTTTGCGGGTAGGCTATATCTATAATATTCAAGTTTGGGTATCTGCAAGTAGATGTTATGATAACTTAAAATAATCAAACACCCTTCAAAAACCTGAACAAAAACACCCCAAATATTTGACCATGGTCCCAACACAAACAAGTAATTGACAACCCATGGGGTACCACTGGGCTAAAAAGGGTGAGAGGAGGTTAGTAGGCTGACCGCTTAATCATCCCTGTGCGTTGGAAGCCTGGAGATGGATTGAGGTTTAAGATTTGTCTCGCACTTCTAAGAAATTCCCACACCCCTAATAGTTAATAATGAGATAGTCCAAGCCTGTACCACCATAAGAAGACACAGGGGATACCATCTGGGTCAGAAGGGGGTGAGAGAAAGTGAGCAGGCTGACCTTTTGAGTATCCCTGTGGATTGATTCAGGTTTAAGATTTGTCTCACACTTGTAAGAAATTCCCACACCCCTAGTACTAATTATGGGATAATCCAAGTCTGAACCACCATAAGAAGACACAGGGGATACCATCTGGGTCAGAAGGGGGTGAGAGAAGGTGAGCAGACTGACCTTTTGAGCATCCCTGTGGGTTAGAGGCCTGGAGATTGCTTGACCCCGTCTGACAGGTGTCGCACCTTCGGCCGGTCACCAGGTCCTTGCAGGTGCACTGACCGGTGTTAGCATCACACGTCGTATTCAGACTGCCTCTAGGGTCACAGTCGCATGACTCACACCTGTAGAGAAAAGTAAGTTGAAAAGAAGTTTAAATTGACAGTTTTTAAAATGTCATCGGCACTTCTGAAATCTGTGACAATATTTCCTTACCTGTGATTTGTGAAATATGTCATTGTCCTATCAGAGTTATTCAAAACAATATTCTACAAATTATCACATACCAAATTGTTCCCCTCTACCCAAGTCTTTTGTTCTGCAAATAAAGATTGGTCATAATTTCTAAGCTCGTTTAGATTGGATCATTTTGAAGGGTCAAAAATCAACACACCCCAGTTTATTTAACAGGTGGCAAAATGCACATAGAATATAAAACTAGAAAACGTCAATGACGTAGTGCGCATCCGGCATCTCGCAACATCATATATCCGAAATTTCATGTGGTACAATTTTATACTGGTGAAAAGATTAAAATTTGATGTCCCGGAAGG
>JZLH01S0366883.1:0-10215 GCA_001188425.1 Eucidaris tribuloides
GAAGAAGAAGAAGAAGAAGAAGCAGAAGAAGAAGAAGAAGAAGAAGAAGACTTTTTAACTTTTTAAAATAAACCTTTATTTCAAATTAAAATTATCCGTGTTACATGCATGCATTTATATACAAATGAAAACATACAGGAAATCACATTTGGATTTCTTCATAAATTCACATTTCACAATTCTTTACATAAAACAAATTTTGTTTGCATAGGCGCGCATTTGCAAGTAAAAGAAACAAAGAAAATCCACATATACATTTATATCCCTTTCATTGCAGTAATGGAAAGTGATCTAGCTTTGTGTCTATATAAAAGTTGTATAGTACAGACACAAACAAACAATAACCTAGAAAAGCGGGAAAAAAAGTCTACGAAAAAGCAAGGCGATATGAGTTACAATCTTTTTTTACTACCCTGCAGTTTCTTTGGCCATGATAATTATCTCAGTGTGCATTCCACATTATTAAGTTTGAAGAATTGACATTTTCACAAAGATATACATCGATTTAATTTTTACATAGATGAACAGGGATATGCAATTCTACGCTGACAGTAAGCATCACATTAACATAATTGTCATACCATTAACACGGAGAAAACTCTGAAAAGACTTTTGTTATTCGGTTAGATCAACCACGTTATTTCTTCATTGATTATTGTGAAAAGAGAAATATTTATGTTCCATTTTTTGTTGAAGGTGTCAGGATTTGAGTTGAGGTAATGATAATGGTATTCAACCAGTATTTTTTTAGTCTGTGGATCCAGACAGAGAGAAGAAGAAGAAGAAGAAGAAGAAGAAGAAGAAGAAGAAGAAGAAGAAGAAGAAGAAGAGAGATCGAAGAAGAAGAAGAAGAAGAAGAAGAAGAAGAAGACGACAAAAGTCGTACCTTTTTTTGTCCCACAACATCTGGCACGCCTGGCATACTGCACGGCACGGAAACGGAGTCCAGTGGGCATCCATGTTGGTGATTGATGAACTTTCATCGACTTTTTGATCTACATGGCCGTTTCCTGTTGAAGTTCTTGATGATTTGGAGGCCATCTTCGGTGTTAGAGGTTTTCTGTCTTCCTGGTGTTTCGGCATAATTGCGTTTTAGGCGTTACGGCTAGCGGAAAAAGTGCTCCGAAGTTTTAAAAACAGACGTAAAGTCCAGCGTTTGGTGTCTTGTCCGAAACAATGTTTATCGCTATAGGTAAGCTGTTGCTAAAACGCAAGTTACACAGTATTAAGCAATGTTCCGCACCACAGAGCAGACTTGCCCTTTCAATTTAGTAAGTCCATTCATCTTATTGTAATGACCAATGACCGCACCCTTTTCACGACGTTATAGGTCCAAGGACTCTGTAAAAAGCATGATTTTCAGTACTTTTGTAAGCGTCGTAAGCCTTCTATGACGCAATCAGAGGCGGCAATTTATAGGCGAGCCGGACGGGTTTGTACGGGCGAGGGGACTGAGTGGGCATGAAGTCTAGCTTGGTATAGGTTCAGCGACTGGTAAAAAAAGCCTCCTCCTCCTCCTCCTCCTCCTTCTCCTCCTCCTCCTCCTCATCATCATAATCATCATCGTCGTCGTCATCATTACCACCACCACCACATATCTCGGTATCTAATGTTATTAATAGACCTTCTCTTCCTCATCCTTCTCGTTATAATCATCGTCGTCGTTGTCGTCATCGTTGTCGTCATCGTTGTCGTCATCATCATCATCATCACCACAACCACCATCAAATCTCAATGCAGGCACTGAGGCAGAGAGACTACTTCTCGCTCCTCCTATTCCTCCCGTTTCTCCTCGCCTTCCCCTTCCTCCTCCTCCTCATCATAATCACTATCACCATCATCATCACCCCACCGCCATCATCTATCTCAATATGTAAATGCTATTTATAGTAATGAAGGCAGAGACGCTACCGCAATATTACCACCATCATCATCATCATCATCATCATCATCATCATCATCATCATCATCATCATCATCATCATCATGCATCATCACCATCACCATCATAATAACAACAATCATAATCATCAATTTATCATCATCACCATCACTATGCCCCAATATCCAAATGGTTTTAAAAGGAATGGAGTTATAGAGAGGCTACGTCTTTACCTTTATCAACGTTATCAATTTCTCACCACCACCCACCATCAAATTCATAGCAACAGTTTCCAATAGCAGCAACAACACCAGCACCGCCACGAATCAACAACAACAACAACAACACCTTGTGTCATTAAATAAATTGCAATTACTTGCCCGTGTACCTTTGTTGTGATTGAGAAAGACATTGTTATTTCGATAAAATTCTTTATCCAATATAATAATCGTGGTGCAACGAATTCAGGTATGTCGAATCTTGTATTTCAGGCTTGAAAATAATAGCTGCAAATAGGGTCGGATCAATGATATGATAATGAACAATAAAGCTCCAGCATTTTACTGGGTCTGTTATTAACTAATAAAATTTCTTCGGACGTTTTATACAACAGGGTGGAGATAGGCAGTAGCGGAGATTTCAAGTGACAAGTGAGGGGGGGGGGGTCTAAAACACGGAAGGCGAAATAAAAGTACCTTCATCCTGCTCATGCGGGGTAAAAATCACCCCGAAGATACATTTTTTTTTTGAAAGTGGAAAGTTTGAATTTGAAACTATCTCCCCCTCATTAATAAATTTTAATAATCTATTTCAATTATATTTATCTTTTGATTACGTTAATTTGCAGATAATAAAAACTACAAAAATGCTAACAAACTTGATAAAAAATAATATAAGCTTGAGAAATCGAGGGGGATGATCCCCCAAGAAAAATTCCAGGGGGAACATGTCCCCTCGTCCCCTCTCTCCCCCGGGATCGCCGCCCATGGAGATAGGCCTAGGTAATGTAAAATAATTTGCCCACCCAAGGGTTTCTCATGATTCTCTTCGTCAGGCCCAGGTTAGCTCGACACTTGTCCTGTCATTTCTTCCTACTATCATTCTTCATACCACCCCTTTCATAAAATAAGTTTTATTTCGCAAATGATAAATATTCCTCGGATCAAATTAATATACCCACCTTCTTTGTCTCTTATTAGATGACATAAACTGCACATGTTCGGCGCCACGAACGGCTTGTAGTAGTGCGAGTAACTCCGAGGTTTTCGTTCGGCCGCAAACGTCTCGATGTCGACATTCGTGAAATTTCGTAGATCCGAAGACTCTTCCGAGTTCGTCGAAGACTTTCTTCGGTCGTGATTCGTCGATGACGACCGGACGATCGTCTCTTTTCGAAAATCCGATTCACTTTCTACATTCCCCATGACTTTTTGATTTTCCTAGTCAGTAATTTGGGTGTGGAAACCGTTATCAGACGTAAATACCATGCACGATGTATGACTGTGTCATGCAATCGTCATTATACAATGTAGTCAAATCTATTCATCTTTTATTCTTTCGAAGTACAATGCGCAGCCCTGACACTGGGTTAACATAATATGTAATTGTAAGGTAAACATTAAGATCACCAAACCGTAGCTGCATCGTGCCGCAGTGCATTTGCTTTCTCACAATACTCAACCATGGAGCTAGCTCCATGACTCAACTGTACATTTTCTCAGGGACCATTGTTGTTTTTATGGCGGCAGATATCATACGCAAAATATCCAACAAAGGCAAATTCTGTACGTCTATAAACGATTTTACGGTTCTTTGAATACGTCCAAAGGCGTTTTTGGTATACGGTACCAGAAATGCCCTCAGACGTATTTAAAGAACCCTATATTGCCCTTTTTTGGCAGGAGGGAGCAACTTACACGATCACTCAAATTTGAGTTATTGACTTTTTAAAAACGTCGTAGGCATGCTGTAACTCCAGAAAATTTTGGAGAACTTGAGATATAATCACTCTATTAAAAATATTTAAGTCAAAATGCCGTGACACTGTATCAATGCCAATGTAAAAACAGACACAAATTGTTCATTTCTAAGAAATGACGCTATTGTCACTTATTAATTCCTTTTGTCAAACTAGGACAGAATAAGAGATACACACTTTGTCCAAAAGTTTTTGCATTATGTGTGTTGGTGATTTGTAAAATAAGAGTTCGAAATTATATGCCGTTAATTGGAGATATCAAGCACAAGCACAGAGGAAAGATTTTTCCCCAAGCATGCAGAGGTGCTGATACACCGGCAAGATCAAGGCATTCTTGATGGAGGAGCATCCGCCATCAACGACCCACGTCTTATGGTGCAAAACAATTCGGAGACTGAACCCCGGCTCCCCACCCCCACCCCCACCCCCACCCCACCCCACCCACAAAAAATGGATATGGTGGGTCCCGGTGGGGCTGTCAGTGCTGCAAAACAGTACAAAAAGTCGTCAGGTCAAAATAGGGAAATGGAGTATCTCACCGGTTACTAAACACCCCGTGTTTTTAATACAGAGCAAAATCATTGGTGTTAAAATAAACACCCCAAGGATGTAGCATACAATTTTTACGTAACCCGAGAAAAACTCGAGGTTATGCTTTTTTTCATGGCAGTTGCAAAACAATGAAAGTGTGAAATGCTTGGGGTGCGGCTGCTAATGACCTTCAATACCCCGTGTAATAAAAAAACAGACGACAACGCCATAACGACCTTCGTTTCAAATGCAGTCTTATTTTCGCCGAGTCAAAATGATGACTCCTTCCCCGGGTCAGTTTTTTTTATTTTTTTAAGTCCAATTTGTGTACTTATGATCCATGTCACTTGTTTTACCAGTGCTCTCCTGACACATAGTACTTGACAAAAACATCTTAGATTATACAAAATAAAACTTGTAAAGCTACCACTGGCAAGATACAGTGTGTTCCAGAAAAAAATCTCCTTCAGATAGACTGCTAAATTAAATCCAAAATCAAGTATCATTCTGAATTAAGTGTTCATATCAAGAGAACCCATTTTTTTTTTACTTTCTAACTTTTGTTGACATTTTCATTGGTCTCGCTTCATTGGTTTTGAATGTCACGGTACAGTCTATTAGGTAACCGCAGTGCTTTTCAGCCCATTCAATGCATCAACCTGAATGGAAATCAGGTGGAAGGACGTGCAGGGGGACAATAAAAGTTTACAAGTGTGCTATCACACACTCTGTGAACGCAAACACGACAAGTGGAACGGAAATTTAAATAGTTTTCATTTAAAAAAAGCGAACAAAAACAATAGCACGGTCGTTGATCTAATTTAGTGAAGCATGGAGGTATGGTATCCATTTCTTTTTGTCAAACGTGGAATGGGCTGGAAAGCATGAAGCGAGACCTTTGGAATTTTCACAGGAACTACAAAATTAAGTGGGCTTTCTAAATATGTAAACTTAATTGAGTAAAAAAACTTGGTAATTATTCTGTAGTCTATGAGAGGGACATTTGTTTTCTGGGACACGCTGTATGTATGGATGCACATCACACGCCACATATGCATCCGGAATATTAAACAGTAACGCGGCAGTCGGCCGGGTGGGGGGGGGGGGAGTACACATGGCAAAACTGGGCGAAGCCTACTCGTACATTTTCACTAATTGATCATTGTGATGTACAGAAAAAATTTTCAGGGCTTCATTTTCAGACCTCATCAGAGACGCCTTTAACACGGCGAATTGTGCAGCAGCTCAGATTTCTTAAACTGTGATCATTGTTAACTTAATGCCTTTAAGCTTGTTCGTGGACCAAAAAGCAAAGCTGTCTTGATTGTGTGATAACAATTAAATTGCCAGTTTGTGTGTTGACGCATGGCTTTGCATGATAAAAGCTTACATTCTGCCTTTTTGCCCTATTATAAAGGGAAATGCAAGATTGAACGTAGTCCTCCTATATAACACTGTGGAAGGCCCGTTTAAAAATTGTTGAACTTTGCTATCTGACATATCTGACAGTGTTTGAATGGACAAATAAACACCCTAGAACACAAAAGTTTGGACAGTTATGCTGTCACTAGTACAATACGTGCAGATACGAATTGGCACATTAATTTTATATCGGGCGATAGGAAATTCTGCAACACAGCAGTCTATGGAGAAAAGCTGGAATGGTATCTCAATGATTTTCACTTTTTTAAAGCACTTAATGATTGTTTTACACTGCAATTTTTTCAGGGCTTCATTTTTAGACTGTATCAAAGACACTACTAGCATGGGGAATCATGTAGCTCAGATTTTTTAAACTGGAAACATTGTTATACAGTGCTATTGTTACACAATGCTCCCTGAAACAATATGCCGTTGGTTTA
The DNA here is from genome assembly GCA_001188425.1 of Eucidaris tribuloides. NCBI lineage: Eukaryota > Metazoa > Echinodermata > Echinoidea > Cidaroida > Cidaridae > Eucidaris > Eucidaris tribuloides. The sequence goes on from JZLH01S0366883.1 coordinate 6,254, forward strand.
CTCTTGTGAAACTTTCATAATTATACATTTTCTCTTTGTTGGACAATAATTATCAGAAAATACCTTGATGATGAAATTTAATGTATATCTTTCTATGTCATCAATTTCTATCAGGGCAGGAGATTAAATGGTAAATCAATGCTGGTTTCTCCTAAAGTACATGATAAGTACATACTAACCCTAGTACATACCCTTGCTGTCCGTCTCTTCAAGCCTTCTGCATTTAAACTATAATCTGTAATCTGTTATATAACTTGGTCGTATAAACTGTTATTTTGTTTATGTAATGTGTATAACTTTGTATTATTTTAATTATCGTAGATTTGTTTTCTTTTTCATCCATGTCAATGTTTTGAAATGCAGCTTTTCAAACAAAGAAAGTAAACTAACTCAAGACAAATCCTTCCATCGTGAATATGAGTTAATATACCTCTAGCCAGTGTATAATTATACTGGTTGTTCAACTCATTGGTTCTTGAGGCATTTCGAGGAATTTGTTGACCTCTTCCAATCATGTCACTGCAAAGTGAAGTGGGTCGGATGAGTTTTTATAAAGGCGTCACACCGACGTACTCAAATGTATACCCAACCGTAACTGTCTATGTCGTGCATAGCGTCTCAGGGATTTATTAGACCAAGAGTGGGACTCGTAGGGGAAACCCCCTATCGTATGGAATTTTAGCCAACCGTCGGTTATACCTATGTAGAAAATGCGACTCCGTAGGGGGAAGGGTTTGATGTATTTGAAACTTATTCTGACAATTTTCAAAGATATTCTCAAATCCTCACAGGGTTTCAAATATCCTTATTTTATTTTGTTTAGAAATTTTGTTTGGAAATTATTTTAGAAATTTTATTTTGTTGGCGGACGACACCAGTGTGTTCATGTCAAATAACAATCTCACAGCTTTAGTTAACTCTTTACACGCTGAATTTATTTTGATGGGATAATAATGACATTTGTTCTTTTCACATTTTCTTTGAATTTTGCTTTCCTTTTTTGTGGTAATGAAAATAGTTATTTTTCTATAGATCTTACTTCAGCACACTAGCTAGTTTTTTAGTGTCTCCTGAGCAAAAGTGAAGAAAAAACATAATTATAACGATTGTTCAATTCAATTGTACGAATGTGCACAGGAGACTCTTTAGCATGCTAAGGGTTAACATCTTTAATGATTAATTGATTAAGTTGAATTAATTGGTTGATTAACAATCGATTAGTCTTGAATACAAATAAGACCCAATTCATATTATTTACTAAGAAAAAGGTGTGAATATTGATGATAAATTAACTTGGCATGAACACATTGGTGTCGTATGAAATTGCATGGCAAAATGTGTTGGTATTCTTTATCGTCTCGGACATTTTCCATGAAAAATTTTGATTACGATTTATTATGCTTTGTCTATTTCTCACATTAATTATTGCAATATTACATGGTCTTATTGTACTAATTATTATATGACCCGTTTATTTCTACTGCAGAAAAAAGCTGTTGAATTATTGCTAATGTCCCATTCAATGCCCACACCTTGCCAATTTTCAACGAATTACAGTTGCTTAATGTGTATGATATCAATAACCTCAACACTGCAATATTTATGTTTATGTGTTCTGAAGGTGTACTCCCTCCTGCTATGTTGTCTAAATTTTCTTTAAATAGTATGGTTCACGATCATATACACGTAATTCTGTTAATAATCATTTTCCAAAAGTTAGAACAAATACCTCAAAAAAATGCAATCTTTTTTAAAGGTCCGATATTATGGAACCATTTACCAATTGCTTTAAAAAATGCCCCAACTGTTAATAGTTTTAAAGGTGCTTACAAGTCATATCTGTTAAGTTTGTATTCGTCCTAAACCTATATTTATTTTAATTGCACTTGATATTTTATTCTATGTAATATCTCAGTTTGTATGTTCTTAAGGGGTCAACGTTTCTAAGGCTACTAGCTCTTTTTGTTGACCCCCCCCCCCCCCATTCTCATAAATGAAGTGTTTGACCGTCTGTTCTTTTGTAATGTGTATGTATTTGTATGTATGTAATGTAGTGTTTTTTTAATTATCCTTGCTTATGTATTTTGTATTTTTTTATGATGAATGAAATAAAATGGAATTGAATTGAAATCCCGTACATATTCGTCTGTACATAGACACTATTTGGGTAAATCCGTTGTCCTAGTTGGTCGCCTCACAGGCGTAGAAACTGTTATTACGCGAACCCTAAACATCAACTTTCTCAATGATCTCTTGCATTTACAAAAAAAAACACCTTGGTTTCGTAGGTGAAAAGTGGGAGGTTAGAGCGTAGGGAAAAGTAGTGTCTGCAAGGCTGCAACTCGTAGGGGAAATCCCCTACCGTAGGGGATTTTGGCCTTGCGTAGGTTGTAGGGGATACCTACGTGGGAAATGACCTTCAGTAGGGGAAACGTAGGTTTTTTTGATGATTTGTAGGGGATGTAGGGGGTTTTGACAATTTTCAGAAATATTCTTGGAATTCTCAATGGATTTCCTATATATTCGTCCATTTTGTCCATCTCCGGCGAAGAAATCGTGATCAATATTTTGCATATACTAAGGTTATTTTGTGGGGAAAACACACCTTCGTAAGGAAAAAGTTACATGTAATTTTCTGAGGAAAAACATGGGTTCGTAGGGGAAAAGTGGTGTGAGTAGGGGGAAATAAGCATGCAGCGTAGGGGGAAATCAAAATTTTGAGTGGCAACCCTGGTGTCTGTATAGGGGAAAATACGTATGCAGCGTATGGGGGAATGACAATTTTGAGTGGTCTGACTTATATCTGAGCTACATAATAGTGTCTAAATAGACAAACAGACATCCTGAAAACGAAAGTTTGGAAAGTTATGCTGCCACTGACAATGGGATACATGGATAAATATCACGTGTGACTTATTACTCCGGTATGTAGAGTATAAAGTAGCCTACCGTAGATCTATAGAACACAGTAGTCTATGGGAGGAAATGAACAAGGTCAACTGGGCACTCATTGCTTTTCACTCTTTTAAAGCACTAAATGATTACTTTGAAGAACAATTTTTTCAGAGCTTCATTTTTTAGACCTTATAGACACTGAGAGCAGCATGGGGGTATTATGTAGCTCATATTTTTTTTAAAACTATGGTCATTGTTAAATGTTGTGTTTAAATTTAGAAGTCGCCAGCTAGTAACAGGAATATTGTTTTTTAATCATTGAAATCAACGGCATGCAATATTGTGTAAGTTTAGGTTTACATTATGGTGCAGCATAGCCAGAAACAAGAAGTTATGCAACAAACAGTCATACAACGCCTAAACGGTGGCTTTTCATTGCATATCTTTCTTGTTCGATTTTCGAACGTTCCATGTTAATTTATGTACTTTTTGAATCAATATAAGTTCCGTCCAATGTAGCTGTTTCGGATTTCGTGTTCCGATGGAATAAGTAGGCCAAGACGTAAAATTTACAACAGCAATTATAATAATAATAATGATAATCAGTTCTTTTATAGCGCATGACACATAGCATGCAGCATCCCTATGCGCTTATAATGAAAAAACAAAACAAGATACATATTAGAGAAATACAATACAAGAAAGTACAATACCTTTAAGCTACGTTTCCACTTAGCCGAGTTGTAGTAGCGAGTTATGGCGAGTTGTGGCGAGTTGCCCAAATGAGTAACTCGCGACAACTCGCAATAACTCGCGAAAAGCTCTTCGTATAACTCGGGATAACTCGCAACAACTCGGCACGGCTCGGTGTATCTCGGCACAACTCTTCTTGAAGTCGCGAGCAGGTCCAAAATTTTTAACAGGTTTAAAAATTTTTACTAACTCGCAGCAACTCGCGGTAATTCGCTATAACTCGAGCTAAACTCGTTGTATACTCGCATTACTCGTGACAAGCTCGCAATGCATTCTTCATAACTCGTAATAACTCGCCACCTTCAAGTATATCT
>JZLH01S0366886.1:0-12487 GCA_001188425.1 Eucidaris tribuloides
TCACAAAATAACATATATATTTAGTGTTAATTTAATAATTCATATATAATTTTCCAGTGAGACACATTTGCTATAATTAGTGCATAACTTAATCATGTGTAACCCTGGAAATTACCGTGCTGTGACAAATGATACTCCAAAAAACGAGGCCTTTTTCAGCAGTAGTGCTCTTTTAAAACTAATAAGATTGATAGGGACGGTAGAAAAGTCTCGAATGTTCCCGCTCCTTTCATGCAGAAATTAATAGCTACAAGCTCACTATAATTGTATTTACTTAACAAATAAATAATAGAGAAGAATAGCAAAAAAGAAGCTACCCTATTTTGAAGTGTAAAGAGTCAGGACATTTCTGAAAAAACACGTATTTTTTAGTAAACAATCAAATTATTGGCGCTGAATATTTATTCAAGTTATGCCCTTTATATTCTCAATAAGTGATTACGATCCAATAATGTCCTGCATAGTTTTCTTTTCGAAAATCATTATTTTTAGAATGGATTTACTCATTTTGAACTACGCCAAAAAATGAATATGCAACAGAGATTTGCATTATATATTCAAATTTAGAATGGATGGTTTTCTCTTCTGAAAAACTAGTGAAGAGGTTATTTTTCCAACTGTTTCGTATGAATATATTTTAATACGAACAAATGCAATTGCATTATACATATTGTGTAGCAAGGTAAAGGAGGGATAACTCCCAGGAAGAGCATCCTTTGTCAGATGAAATATGCATCAATTTGCATGTTCTATGAGAACGTAATCTAAAATGTAAATATAGCCAAGTCTGGTTCCAGACTTTAGATTTACCATCTGATCAATTGATAAGAAAACTTTATTGTCACGTCAACTGCTTCAGCAATACTAGAGTACTGATTTGAAGATGCAGAGTGAGTGTCCTCCAGATAAAAAAAAAAAAAAAAAGTCGGAGGAGTGGGTGTAATTTAAGAGTCAAACAAATGCTGGGTCTGGACTGAGACTACATTATCCCCAATTAGGCTAATTGCAAAAACACACACGACAACAAATTTCCAAAATATCTAAAGAAACGCAAGGCACTATTATGCATTTCCAACATTAAAAATGATTTCATCACAAAATTTTGTCTAGAAACATATTTTCGTTATGAAAACACTTAAAGTTCATATTCTTTGGTATTTTGACAGTAATATGGTGGTAGAACCTTGAGCCTTGTCATAATGTTCCGGCCGTACTAACTGGCATATTCAGTCTCAGTTCTAGATTATGCAACGTTGTTACCTTCCATACGTACACTATGATGAGTAACTATTTCATAGTGTGTTGAACATTTTATGCATACTTTTCTGTTGGACAAAGGTGCTGAGGCTTTGCCAGACAAAGCGAACAATTGAATGTATGCATATTGCACGTTTGGTGTTGAAAATGAATTCATAAAGGCTGATGGTTGTTATGTGGCTCAGGCTGAGTGCACTAGTGAATTAGTCCTGCTTGGCAGACTGTAAAATGTGCTCGTGACACGGTGATACCCTTTTAACAAGCTGATTATGAAACAAAGGGACACTTTTAATTAAATTTTTTTTGTTCTACATGTTTAACATGGTGTACTGAGTCCCCTACACTATGTAACTCAATTTTGGAAAAAATGTCAGTTATGCCCTTTTGTCATGGGGGGGGGCAGTGTAGTGCACGTATTGCGGCAGGGATCCTCGGTTTAGGGAGACGCCATGGACAACAAGAGTATACGCGGTCGTCATAGCAACGTGGGGATGCCTTATCAGATGATCTCGGCCGAGACTGCCGGCTTGAAGACACCATCTATAGGAAGAATAAAAATATAAATGATATAATAAAATGATAAGAAAGGCATTTCATAGACTCTAAATGGCTATTATGATCGTATAGTTACACATGGCAGTAATCATTCTTGCATTATTACAAATCTTTAAAAATATGTTTATTGTCAGTGAGGTTTATTTCACAACTAAGAACATCTCCAGGCGAAATACCTTTTTGTTTTGTCCCAACAAGACAGTGTGTATAACACATCAGACAGTAGTCGGTGAACTTTGTAATTTGCATGTGAAAATTCAGAATTACGAACCCGTAAACTTGTAAACGTCAGTACGTCACATTGGAATAGACGTGATTACTTCATCGGATGAAAAAACAAACAAATCCACAGGCAAATAATGATTACACTATAGGCCTACAGGGGTTGCATGAAAACAACCATTACAGAAATTATTATTTTTTTATTTCATGATATATTTATTTCAAAAAACAAAATCGTGGCAGTTTTAAAGCTGATTTGTGATGAGATATACAATTCAATTAAATATACAAACAAACAATTTCATGTATAAAAACAATCTAAATTAATTTACTACACAAAGTTACATGGATATTCGATAAAAAGTATTTAAGAATCTGATTCAAAGCGTAAAATACAAGGTAAAATAGTTTTCTTAAATTCAGTGAATGCAATAAAAACATTCTGATTGAATTGGACAGTTACATTCGTAATAAGAAAGTAAAGATATAACGTTAGTCATTTTTATGATTGTGTTATAGTGATGAAACATATATATTAACTTACCGCATTAATCAATTTTGTTGTCGGAAACAATTACTCCTGATGAAGTCAAACTAGCGACTCAGACGATACGAATATTCGCCAAGGAAATCACCAAGGATACCTGAGAAACCACGAAACTCTACGAAAGTAAAGCTAGAATGAAAAATGTAAACAAACCCATGGCTATATTATCGCCATATATTGTGACGTAACAAAGTACTCCGTTAAACTTTCCGGGCGCGTACGCGCATTTGCTTTACCAATACGGCGCTCACAGACGGGCGGTGCACGCGCACTAAATATATGCGCGTGCGCGCTGGCATTTTAACACAATTATTGCTACTGACATTTTTGTTTTTAGAAGATTTAATCACTCCCCTTTTGATAATCAGAGAGTTGCAGAGCTGAACGCATATCGTAATAAATGACAGGAATACGCCCTTAACAATGTTCTTAAAGTAACAGTTAAGTAAAATGCGTGAAGTGTCCGTAGTCAAAGCACGGAATAGGCCTAGGAGAGGGATATAAGTTATACAATGTAGTTGTTAGGCCTACTGAGATGCCGTCGATTCGCTCCCCTTTCTCACAGTCTTTCGTTATTTCTTCACATTGTTTCGTTTTAATCATGTGTGTCAATATAAGCGCACATACACAATAACAACAACAGCAATATCGAATGCATAAATGATACTGAAACAATAAAGACAATTGTTTTACATTCAAGAGAAGCTTTACAGAAATGTTATGCCGAAAAGTCCAGGCATCCCCTTCGCTTTCGAAGAATTGGTGACATAGCCCAGAAAGCGGACTTTTTTTGTACGATAACGGAAAATCATCCATACAATTGAAAAATAAAGGGGATAAAATGTATAATGCAACCTTTTCCATCACGTTTTGAACACCTCGTCATAGAGTAGTTATCTCAACAGGTGAAAGATCATAATTTCTCTTTTATTAATGAAAAATCATCAGGAACAAAAGTGAAAAGAATAGATTTCCTTCAATTTCTTTTATTTTGAAATTTTACAATGTCCTTGTTTATGAAGGCTCTTTAGTTTGCAAGTCATCTATTAGTTGCAATAACATAATGCTTGGAGAAGTTATCATTAATTTTATACACAGTGAAGCACTATTATTCATTTTTTCACGGAAAAGACAAGACTCTCTTACACTGTATTTTATTATGCTATATCTGCTTTTCTGAAATAATAGGTCAATAATGCTCAATTGACCGATCTAAAAAAAAAAAGAAAGAAAGAAAATCAGTGGAAATCGGTGTTGCCCTTGAAGTCAGACCATAGAACTTTAGCCAGTTTTCAACATCTTTGTTCATTCAGTGAAAGGTTGAGCAAATTTTGAAGAAAAAAAAAGAGCTAAATATCGCCATCTGCAGTTTGCAATTGTTCAAGAATGTGAGACGCCACAAGTACAACTTCCCATTGACTGTAAGCATTTTTCCAAAGTTTTCATTTTTGTCTCGCTCACCGGAGGTGAAGGCGAGATTCAAATGACGTCCGTCCGTCCGTCCTCCGTCACAAATGTTAAAGTTTACCTGCAAGAGTCTCTCATGACATAGAACTTGGCAGCCGTTGGTCCAATGGTGACCCAAACTTGGGTGGTAGATGCACTAGGGGTACTATCATCTTGTGGTGCGGTCGAAGGTCACATGGTGAGGTCAAAGGTCATTTAAGGTCAACGTTAAAGTTTACCTGCAAGACTTTCTTGTGACACATAACTTGGCAACCGTTGGTCCAATGGCGACCAAACTTAGGTGGTAGATGCACTAGGGTTACCATCATGTTGTGGGGTGGTCGGAGGTCACATGGTGAGGTCAAAAGTCATTTGAGGTCAACGTTAAAGTTTACCTGCAAGACTCTCTTGTGACACTTCGCTTGGCAACTGTTACTTCAATGGCGACCAAACTTGGGTGGTAGATGCACTAGGGGTACCATCATGTTGTGGTGCGGTTGGAGGTCATGGTGAGGTCAAAGATTATTTGAGGTTAACGTTAAAGTTTACCTGGAAGACTCTATTGTGACACATAACTTGGCAACCGTTGCTTCAATGGCGACCAAACTTGGGTGATAGATGCACTAGGGGTACCATCATGTTGTGGTGCGGTTGGAGGTCACATGGTGAGGTCAAAGGTCATTTGAGTTCAAACGTTAAAGTTTACCTGCAAAACTCTACGATAAATAACTTTACAACCGGTGCTCCCTTTTTAACTAAACTTGGGTTGTAGATGCACTTGGGGGACCTTCTTATTATCTTTCCATCAGTGGTCACATGGTAAGGTCAAAGCCCATTTTAGGTCAAACGTGGTGTAGGGATGTACTTGGGGAAAGTAACCATTCTGTTATTTCGTCGTGCGCATGGCATAATGTCGTTAGCAAGTGTTCTAAGCAGAATGTCGTTAACACTAAATTGCCTCTAACTTGACAAAAAACTCTTAATCCATATTTCTGCCTAACATACTTATAAAAAGGACCTGAAAGATCACAATATTTTGATTTCATGTGAAATAAGCCAATGATTGTCACAATACAAGCAATTTACTGTCAACGACATTCTGCTTTGAACACTTGCTAACGACATTATGCCATGCGCACGACGATTTAGTCACGGGTGGCATGGGCGAGACATAATCTTGCAATTGCCTTGTTCATGGATAAATAAATTTCCCAATTTCAGCTGTATTGAACCTGCATGCCTTTTAGAAGGACATAGATCAATTACTGTATTGAAAGCGCAGTAAAACAATAACATAATGTGTGTGATTTTATGTAAATGAAAAGTTGTTATGCAATGACCGTACAGATTCTAGAGGAGTTGCTCTCTACACATGGCGACATATGAATTGAATAAAACAGGAATCTCACATACTTAACTTTTTTTTTTATATTCCTGCAACGCTCAATTCAAAGCTATGCGACGGATTAGTACACTCTGGTTGTTGGCATAATACAGAAAGAACATGTCAAGAGATATACAAAATAGGCTGCTTGAAACGAAATTTATTGAATCAATTTAGGATAATTGTGCGATGAAACATATTTAAGATGTGCTTGGTTGTTGTTGCTGTTCACTGTACGTCTAATTCCATGGTATCGTATGTCTTGTTACAATTTTTCATGACTTCAATGTCCATCTCTTCCTCTGATGATGGATCTTCCACAACTTCAACGATTTTATCAAGACTCCGGCCAATCACTAAACTCTTAGATCGCCGTCCAACGAATCCTTCTCGTCTGTCATCCACGTACATATCTGATAGATCAGACGACTGCAATGGCCACTGCCTTCTTGGTGTCAAGTGCAGTCTACTATAACTGTAGGCTTGGGTGACGTCATCAATTTCACCAGGAAGGCTAAAGGTCCTGTGGATACCGGAGGGAGCGGAAAAACTTTTCCCGGTAGTTCGAGGATTCGAAGATCTTTGGTTATCGGTGGAGCCATGAGCGTTAGTTCCCATGAATACACGTTTTGCACCGTGTTTAAATAGGTTGAAGAAAGAGCGTCCGCTTTTCTTCGATTCCGACGTCGAAGACTTTTTGACAGGATCGATTCCACAGTCTGTGGACGGAGTTGGTACCTGTGGCCGCTGTGGTAGTGACGTCACGGGTGTGCGTCCGCGTACTTTCATCTGTAGTGCACGTATTGCGGCAGGGATCCTCGGGTTAGGGAGACGCCATGTACAACAACAGTTGATGCCGTCGTCATAGCAACGTGGGGATGCCTTATCGGATGATCTCGCCCAGGGTTGCCAGTTTGAAGGTACCACCTAAAAAAATGAAATATTAAAATTATAAAAAGAACATTGCATAGTTGAGTCACGAAACACCTGTTTTTGTCGAGCCCACGAAAGTGGAGGTCGAGGGAGACTATAAGGGCCGCCGCACACTACACAGTCAGTCTACGATCAGATTTCGGAAGAAAATGGAATAGTATTTGATATAAACATTTCAAGACATTTTGTTTATTAATGTTTTGAATAGTCATGTAGATAGTAAAATCGAAAATATGGCCAGTTTCGAGCTCTCTAGTCGGTGGAAAAGCCAAATCGGCTCCGAATTGTAGTGACGTGAAAGAAGTCGTACGATTGTTTACGATTTGAAATAAATTTGGCCCTTACTCCAGGTTCAAGGCCGACAGCGCACCAAAATCTCATTTTGATTATTCATATTATCGTTTAGAAGCCGAATCAAATAAGTTTGATTTGTTAAAACGCTTATATTAAATGCTACTGCGATTTATTGCCAAAATCAGATCGCATCCGATCGTGTAATGTGCGGTGGACTTAAGGGATCGCTTTGGCGTCTGTCCGTCCGTCCGTCCGTCCGTCCGTTACGCTTACAAATACTTGAATAATTATGTGCTTAATGCTCCAATTTCAATCAAACTTTGATGGAAGATTGATCACACAGACTTTCAAATTTAAAAGTATGTGAAGATCACCACAAGGTCAAAGGACACCAGCAGAGGTCAACGACCCTTTTGAGCACTTAGCAAGTTTCGATTATGACCGGAAACTTTGCCCTTTGACCAAATTAAGCTGGTAGATTTCTAATATTGAGCTGAAGGTCACCACGAGGTCAAAGGTCACCAGCAGGGGTCAACAAACTTTTGGAGCCCAATTACACAAAAATTATTTTTAATTGTCATGCATGTACGCGAAACTGGACGAGACATATTTTGGCTCATCGCCTTGTTTTTTTTATTGCAGTGACACAGGGCTGTAAACATTCTTGCAATCTAACATTATTAGAAAATGCTTGAAATATGGAAGTTATCAGTTAGTTTTATTTCAAATACATCTAAGATCAACTCCATACGATATACGTTTTTTTTACCCCAATATGCCATCAGACTCCTCACGTATTAGATGAAATTTATAATTTGCTGGTCTCAATTCAAAATTACGAACCCGTAAGCTTGTAAATGTCCGTAAGTCACATTTGAATTGGCGTGATTACTGTCTTCATCGGATACAAAATACCCATTCCAAAAATAATTACACTATTCAGGGGTTGCATGAAAAAAATACGAGAGTCGTCGGAAATCGGAATACTGACATAAAAATGAAAATATGTAATGTCATATATTCATTTTTATGATTAGGTTATGAATTGTACATATTTCTGTAAAAACTTACCGCATTAATCATTGTTGTTGTAACAAAATAATCTAGTCTTGATGAATGTTAATTAGTGGCTGAGACGATACGAATATTCGCCAAGGAAATCACAAAGGATACCTGAGAAAGCTCGAAACTCTACGAAAGTAAAGCTATAACTCAAATTTGTAAACAAACCCATGGCTATTTACCGCCGTAGTGTGACGTAACAAAGTATTAGCGTTCAACTTCCCAGGTGCGTACGCACATTTACTACACAAAAGCGCACATGCATAGAGACGTGAGGTGCACGCGCAAAGAGATGTGCGCCTGTGTGCTCTACCACTTACGCATCGCATTTACTACCGACACTTTTTTTTTTCCTTCTCCGGCATCCTCCGCCCTATAGACCGAAGGCTTCGACCTGTGCATCGAGTGTTTTGATGTTTTTCAGGCATTTACCGAACGATCTTGACAGATATTTTACAGGTACCTGGGAGGAGACACTAGGTACCTGTAGAATATCTGTGAAAGATCGTACGGTAAATGCCTGAAAAACGTCAAAAAACTCGATACACAGGTCGAATCCTTCGGTCTACCTCTGCCCCCACTTTTTCGTCATAAAATAGTAAAAGGGAAACAGTCAAACCTGTCCTAGCGGTCACCCATCGTTAGCAGCCAACCTGCTAATAGTAGCTAATAAAATGATTCCCTGAAGATAGGTTTGGCTGCATGTATATGAATAAATAAATAATAATAAAAAAATAAATAAATAAATAGATAAATAAATAAATAAATAAATAAATAAATAAATAAATAAATAAATGAATAAATAAATAAATAAATAAATAGATAAATAAATAAATGAATAAACGGATAGATAAATAAATAGTCTTTAGGCCCATTCTCAGCTAAAGTGTCCCAATGGGGGTAACAAAATAGCTAAAAATAACCATAGTCAAAAATGAGTAATTGTGACATGACATGTTTCCTAATGGTGTGAAGAAGTCAAATCTGCAATATCACGTTTTTAAACCGAAGTGCTAAAATTTTGTGTAAAGATGTGTAAATTGCATTGAATTAACACATGTAAATGATAGATACGTTACCATTTTTTTATTAACATATTTTTTAAATATTTCTTCAGAGAAGTTGATTGTATGTTGACAATTATGGATTTTGATAAAGAATAAATACAAACATTGTGTTTTCGTTCGTGTTTCATTCGCGCAATGCACAAAATTACTTGCAATAACGTATCTGTTGGTAACGTATCTGTTGTAACATACCCTTAAGAAAACACCCAAACGTATACTTTTTGCAAATATATACCTGCATTTTTCTTGCATTTTGTTTGTACTACTTTGTAACTTTTACTCGGGTGGATCTTAATACTAGATATTTTTTTACAGCCAAGATACTTTTTAAAGTAACGTATCTGTTGCACACGTCGCCCCCGACTTTCAGCATTTTAAACGGCATTTTCTCCTAAACGTGAGATTGTCTTATGCTATTGTCTTACAAATCTACGTGGGTAATTCAAGGGATGTTCAGGGAAATATTAGTTTTTGCTTTACTTATTTTTCGGCCATAAAATCATTAAAAATGTTGAAGGTAACGTATCTGTTGGTAACGTATTTGTTGGACAAAAAATACAAAAGAGTGTTTCGCGAAACTACATGGACAATTTTCTTAGATTTTTTGTCTGCTAAACAGGCGGGGTATTCGCATTTACTAGCAAGGATAATTACTTGGTAATCTGTAATATTCATGGTACAAGCGAAAATATAGGTAACGTATCTGTTGCTCATTTTTTTGCATTCCTGACTTTTCTTTATTTGAAACGGTTTCTTGTTTTAACGCCAAACCGTCGAAAGTTGTCGCTTTTACATATCAAAATGGTTGACTAGATAGAATGTTCAGGGAAATATTACATACTGATCTAATTATTTTTAGGGTTCCAGATCGGTTGACATATTTAGGTAACGTATCTGTTGCAACTTCTGGGACAAGCACTGCTGACACAGTGAGGAAAAATATAATCGAAGTACTAGGCTGGGAAGTAGAACAAAATAAGGTGTATACAATAGGCAACCATCATAGGATAATCAGTCATTTTTTCACGTTTTCTTATGAACCTCAAGGTGGGGACAAAAATAGCTCCCATAGGCTCGTGTAGTAAGCCATTTTTTCCATATTAAATATATTTGAAATGCTTTTTCCTCCGTCTAAAAAGTGTATTTGCCCATAAAGGGTGTCCAAATCGGTTAACGGGTATGACAGAAATAATGGTATTTTTTCATTGAAATATCCCCGGGGGACAGAAAAATGCCTAAATGGGACACTTTAGCTGAGAATGGGCCTTTAGCAGCCAACCTGCCTATAGTAGCTAATAAAATGATTCCCCTGAAGAAAGGTTTGACTGCATGTATATAAATTAATTGATTAATCAACAATAAATAAATAAATAAATAAATAAATAAATAAATAAATAAATAAATAAATAAATAAATAAATAAATAAATAAAATAATAGACTTCCTCCAGCCCGAGTACAGTTTTTTTTTCTGCACAGATATCCGTACGTATAAAACACATTATGTATGTACACAGTTATATATAATCAGCTACATGTCACTAATAAATCTAAACGGAACTACGACAGCAATTACATTACTAAAATACAAACCAAACAAAACAGAATAGAAGAAATAAAACTGACATGATTTACAAATTAACTGATACAGAATTAATTAGTTTGAAGAAAATATGCGAGACAAATATACATGGTGTTTATTGTTGAAAGTACATGGAAATTGTGTTCACGTTTAAATGCATGAGGTACAACACTGTTTTAATTTCGTGGATAATACCTTAATTTATCCAAAACGTGTAATAAAGCCCGTCTTTTTTAAAGCTTATTTGAACCATAAGAATTGATTTTTTTTTTAGACAATCTTAAACACGAATTAAAAGGGGTTTAAGTTAATATTGTTATACACAATTTATGAATACAAATACTGACATTGGAGGGTGATATTCTTACCCACAGTAACAAAAATGCATTATTTTGCCTTAATTATTAAAAATCAAGCCGGCGTAGGCCTGGGCCGGCGCGCGGGGGGGTCGCCCACTGGGTGCACGTGCCACCCCCCCCCCCCCGCAGAGCTGTAGGAGTTCCGCCCCCCTGGCAAGCAAAAACGAAATTTGTACCACTTTTTCTGCTTTCAACGACTGATTAACTCAAATTTAGTTCCACTTCCCTAAGATGTGCACCTCCCCATGTCACTTTAGTTCCACCTCCCCAAGATGTGCACCTCCCCGTGCCCAAACCAGCCTACGCCCTTGAAAATGTGATAATTACTTATTCAACACCGACTGTTAGGAAAGGGTAATGGAATTCAAAGAACTATCTGTATTCACGGGATGTATAACAATAAAAAAAAATACCACAAGGTATGATCTAGTAACTTTTTATATACCGTTTAAAAGTTTCAAAATTTATATTCTGTCCTTCTTATGAACTCCGGTCATTGCGATCACACATTGTAGAACTCCACACTGGTTTTGAATACAATGAATCAATATTTTGCATCTGTCTTTTTCGTCAAAACTTTCCCATACATGTTAATCCATTTACGTTATTGGAATAAAGAGATTGCATATACTGAAATAAGTACTACTAATCAACTTAAAATCACAAAAAACGATAATCCATGAAAATCGGTATTCTCATATAATTCGGGGATTATACATCACATATAATTATAAGACCTGAAATATTTGCATTTATCCGCATAAAATTGCATGGCGTGGACTCTAAGGCAGATAGAGAGCAAAGTGATGACGTCAAACTGATGGTTCGGAAATATGCGGTGGGGACAGTAGCCAAACCATAACTTGGTGTAACATTGCAACTGCAGTCTGCAGCATGTTCACAGTTTTAAAAAAAATGGGAGCTGCGTAATCCTTAGTGTCTTTGATAAGGTCTAAAACTGAAGCCCTGAATTTTTTTTATTTCAAAATGATTATTTAGTGCCTTAAAAAATGAAAATCTATTCTATGAGTTCTCAGGTTGACTGGATTCACCCGGCCCATTTCCTCCCATAGACCTACTGTGTAGATCTAGGCTATTTTATACTCAACAGCATTGGAAATCGTTCATTCATACATAGCAGCAAAACTTTCAAAACTTTTGTATTCTATGGAGTTTATTTATCCATTCAAACACTAGTACTATGTAGCTCAGATAGCGAAGTTTGACATTTTTTTTTTATTTGAAGCTTCACGATGTTAGCCTGCGTCTTATAGAAACAACCAGCTAGTAGCACCCGGTTCTGTCATTGCCCATATTTCCGAACCAAAGTGACGTCAAACTTCAATCGGTATACTCTGTAGGTCTATTCTCGTACTCAAGATAGAGGTAGAGCGGACGTTCTCGGATTTAACCTTGTTATTAGGTCAATCACCTTTTATTTCCTGCTAGCACAGACGCAGCCACAAAGCAGACAGACAGACAGACACAGACACTTGCACACATACACACACACAATCACACATACACACATACATACATACATACATACATACACACACACATACACATATACACACATACACACATATACACATACACAGACACACAGACAGACAGACAGACAAACACCCACAGACACACACAGACACAGACACACACACACACACACACACACACACACACACACACACACACACACACACACACACACACACACACACACACACACACACACACACACACACACACACACACACACACACACACACACACACACACAC
>JZLH01S0366897.1:3571-18479 GCA_001188425.1 Eucidaris tribuloides
CGACTGTGCACAGTCGAACTGCTCTAGTTTTTTTTTCAAAACCAGATTCTGTAATACCATAAACATGATTATGTAATTGTATTTACATAGTTCATTCTATTAACTTATCAAAAAACAAATGATACGAAAGAAGCAAACTATTTTGCTAGATTTTACCTGTTTATTACAAGTACGCCATTAAATGTTACCCCATTAATTTCAGATATGTTTCCTCTATTTCCTTGACAATTTGTCACCCATCCCAGTCATCAACCAGTGGGCTATTCTGGCCATGCGCAACCTGTGCGAAGACAACCCTGAGAACCAGGCCGTGATTGGCTCGCTAAGGAACGAGGGTGTAGCAGATAGCGAGACACTGGCTAGAATGGGACTCGAAACCGTAATGAGGGATGATGGACAAGTGTATCTGAAAAACACCAAGAAGAAATGATCTAATTGGCATTTTTCTATTTCAAGGACTCTTACCCTGCTGGAGATGATCTGATTTCAATATAACATGCATTCTCAATAGACCTCAGCCCAAGATATCTTGTTCAAAGTCCCCAATGGGTTAGTACGTTGTTTGATACGAGCGTCGCTTTTAAATGGCTAGAATGGGACTTGAGGCTGTGATGAAGCAAGATGGCCATGTGTATCTGAAAAACACCAAGGAGAAAAAATGATCCACGATAGAGAGACATTTTTCAATTACAAGTACATGTACTCGTAATGTGTATAGACTCTATGTTGGCACTTGGACAACAGTCCATACTGACTTGAGCCAAGACTATTTTCATCCCTGCCGACCAGTAAGATTTTATCTGATTTAAAAAGATTTTTCATCATCCAAGTCCACAGAATAAGATTTTCTGATACAAACATAATATTTTTTGAAGAATGGACATTACACTTTTACTGTGTGATTTTTACAATTTTGTGAGACAGCAAGACGTTTTCCTTCAGTTTATATAAGAATAAGATTTTTTATCTGTTTCAGTAAGATTTTCCATTTCAAAAGGTTGGCAGGTATGTATTTTGGTCATTCTCTGCTGCATTTCAGGAGCAGCTGTAACATAGGGATTATGGAACAACTAGTCTATAGCACAATCGATCAGACTGTAAATTGCATAGCACAACCATTTAACCTTAAAAAGACTGGGCTATTTTGGAGGCTGGAAATACTGGGGGGGGGGGGCCTTTTGGGGCCTCCCCCCTAAGATCTCGGCTGTTGGTCGTCAGATCGCAACCAAATTTGGCACACTCGTCCTTTGTCATGTCCTCTAAAACAAAACATAGTCGAAATACTGATATTCATTGTATTTTTTAATATATTCATAATTAATTATACAAATTTTTATCAAAAAATTGAAGTTTTCATATTTTGTGCCTATTTTGGTCCATAAATTCCTGTTTCAAAGTTTTCAGCTGTAAGAAGAGGTTGTTTATCATGGAATTGTGCTGTTTCATGCTTGAATTATTAGATATGCTTATGCAAATGAGTAATTACTAAATATGCAAATAAGTATTCCGCACGCGTTATGTAGAGAAATACAACATTTGCATTTTGCATTTCTTATGTATTTCATTATTTTTTATGCAATGTTTTTCATTATTTTCATATCCTAGAACTGCTACTTGAATTCACAAGTGACATTATATAGAAAGAAACAAATAAATATGTAGTTAGAAAACAATGTCAATAACATTCATTCAAATACCATACACTTTACACACAAATGAATACAAATTTCGATTTCTTACGTGACATGTGATACGAAAATGTTACGTAACTCCGCAACCGCGGCATGGGGGTATACAAATTTGGTATCAAAAGTTGCACAAAACTGAAGAGAAAAAAGTCATGAAATGGCGGCGCGAACGCTTTATGTGCAAAAAAGTTATCGCGGTTATGTACAGGGGGGCCTTTTTGGTCCCCCCCCCCAGTCTTTTTAGGGTTAAAGCTTATGCCTACCCGGTACCAGCTGGACTCTTAGTATGTTTGATATTGGTGTCGCCTTCAAATGGGCTTGAGGTGGTATGGGGAGAGCCGGAGAGGGTCTCTTTGGCTTGGGCATCCTCCCACCCCCTGTTGGGAGAGGGGGGGGAGTAGACTCTCATTATAACAAATGCCTGGGAACCAGGAAATTTACTTTGTTGTATTAAGATTTAAGATTATAAAAATAATGAAAATACTAAGGAAATTTCAACTTTGGGACCACAATAATGTCTTTGTTATAATGAGATTTATTACAGTGTTCTTACAACGCAAGTCTACTATATTTGCAAGAAACAACTTACCTTGTTTCAAATACGGCATTTTAGTGCCTTGAATAGCTGCAATTCAAAAAGCCCCAGCACCCAACCCAAGAGTGAGTAATCTGAGCCCTCCCGTGCATGCAGATTTCCTTGCTATGCCATGGTAAAATTTTCTATTCAGATGGCAGGAAAGAAGTGCGAGTGAAACAGGACAGAAGAGAGATGAATTCGTGTGAGTGATAAACTGTAAAACACTATACTTTCGCGACATGAAACTTTCGCGAATATGAGCCGACGGCCATTTCACGTGCATGAAACTTTTACGAATCATCGACCATGAAAAATAAAATATAGCAAAATTTGGTAGGAAGAAGGAATTGGGTGTTTTATTAATTAATTAACACAACAATTTATAGAAAATATTTGTTCCAATGCATCTGAAACACGGTTTTATCAAATGTAGAAGTGCATTTGATTAGAGGTGCTGTGGCGAGATTGGTAAGGCGTGTACCTGATAATCTAGAGGTCTCGAGTTCGAGCCCAACGCCCGCCCGGCATTAATGTCCTTCAGCAAGACATTTTTAATCTGCTTTGCTGCTCTTCACCCAGGAGTATAAATGGGTACCTGGTAGGGTGAGAATGATTTAGTTTGTCTGGCTTGATGCGCTTCTACTTGGCAGCTCAGCTAGGAATACTCCCCAGGGAGTGGAAATGGTGCACATCTTTGTGCAGGTTAGAGCTGTATCCCAGTGACCAGGGTAATAATATCCAAGCGCATAGAGACCGATCTCGATAGGTGTGATGCGCTATATAAGAATGGACTATTATTATTATTATTATTATTATTATTATTGCGCCCATTGTAAGTGACCGTGCGTTATATCTCGTGAGTCATTTGACTTCTATAGTACACGGTCTTGTACTGACATTAAAAAAGTTGTGTATACACAAGCTTTCGCGTGCATTTTATTCTCACGAATCTCGACTCCTCGCGAAATTCGCGAAAGTTTTATGCTCGTGAAAATTTCTGGGTTTTACAGTACTAGTATGCCACCATTCTTCATGGCAAATGTGATTAACTCTTTTTGTATCAAATCTGACAAAAGAACATGTGATGACAATAAGTCGTACCCTGGGATACCAAGTAGAAATCCACCATTTTGTTGTATCATATATTTTATTTCTAAAAACAGATCTGATGTAATCACACTTCAACTTTGCAATTAGAGTTCTTTAAAGCCACTGGCCAACAGTTACCACAGTTAAAAAAATGTGAGCTACATAATCCTCCATGCTCCAAGTCTCTTTGATAAGGTCTACAAATAAAGCCCTGAAAAAAAATGAATTTCAAAATGATTATTTAGTGCTTAAAAAAAGTGAAAATCATAAGTTGACCGGATTCACCTGCCCATTTCCTCCCATAGACTTACTGTGTGTGGATCTAGGCTATTTTTTACTCGCCCCGAGTACTAATTGTTTATTCATTTATATCTTGCCAGTGGCAGCATAAATTTCCAAACTTTTGTATTCTAGAGTGTTTACGTGTCCATTCAAACACTACTATGTAGCTCAGATGGCAAAGTTTGACAATTTTTTAATCTGAACCTCCACAATGTTAGCCTATTACTTTAATCTGTAATATTTCATCATGTGCCTAACCATTTATTGTTGAAGACATTGTCAGATGAACAATAAAACAAGAACAGTACTAGAATATTAAGTGTATTAAGTTTTATTATTGTGTCACCATAGTTTACTGTTGGTGAATGTGTATTTAGTTGGCCCTATCTGACTTATTGGATTATCCTCTGGTAAGAAGTAAAAAAATTTGAGCCCCAATTTCATGCTTCATGTATTTCTACCTCTTTTTGAGAGTTCATATTTTTGAAGACATTTGATAACAATTCATGAAGTACAAGAAATAAATATTCATTTATCATGCACTGATGCCACAGCCTGATGCACGATTTTCAACAGTAGAAGATACAACCAGGACTGTTTACAAATTCAAAAATATTGAAAAACATATCATGTGGGTCATAGAGGACGGTATTCTATTTAGCCGAGAGCAAGTTTATAAACTCATTCCTATTTTGGGCCCTCTGCCCTTAATGTGGACTCCTAAAATTGGGAGGGGATGCCTGTGAAATTGTAAACAATATTTCCCCTTCTTTAAAATGAACAAGGATTGATTTTGCTTTTTTTCAGTTTGCATACAAATTGACAGTTGGCTTAATTTAAGTATGGATTTGAATACTCGCCCAGTTCCCCTTTGCAAAATTGTGACGCTGACAATCATCCTTGCCCGTGTAGTGTGTGTGTGTGTGTGTGTGTGTGTATGTGTGTGTGCATGTATTTGTCTAAAACTGTTTGTGTAAAAGTGTGTGTTTGTGTGTATGTGTGTGTGTGTGTTTGTGTAAAAGTGTGTGTGTGCGTGTGTGTGCATGTGTGAGTGTGTATGTGTGTGTGTGCATGTGTGAGTGTGTGTGTGTGTGTGTACATGTGTGTGTGTATGTGTGTGTGTGTGTGTGTGCCTGTATGTGTGTGGTGTGTGTGTGTGTGCTTGTGTGCGTGTGTGTATTTGTCTACATGTGTTTGTGTGTAAAAGTTCATGTTTATATATGTGTGTGTGTGTGTATGTATTTGTCTAAAAGTGTTTGTATTAAAGTGCATGTGTGTGTGTGTGCATGTGTTGTGTGTGTATGTGTGTATGTATTTGCCTAAAAGTGTGTGTGTGTAAAGTGTGTGTGTGTGTGTGTGTGTGTGTGTGTGTGTGTGTGTGTGTGTGTGTGTGTGTGTGTGTGTGTGTGTGTGTGTGTGTGTGTGTGTGTGTGTGTGTGTGTGTGTGTGTGTGTGTGTGTGTGTGTGTGTGTGTGTGTGTGTGTGTGTGTGTGTGTGTGTGTGTAGTGTGTGTGTGTGTGTGTGTGTAGGTGTGTGTGTGTGTACACGAGTGTACCCCAAAGATCAATGTAATATACATTGATCTGTGGGCAGCATAAATGTAGTAATAGAGGCCTACATAATTATATCAGCAGACGAAGTAATAATAGTAGCAGTAGTACTATTTAGTATTAGAAGTAGACCTAGTAGTAGAATTAGCCCAGTAATAGTCATAGTATTAGGAGTAGTAGTATTAGAAGTAGTAGCAGCTGTACTAGTAGTAGTTGTATTGGAATGTAAGAAGCAATAGTAGTACATTTAACAATATAGGAATCAATTTATCTAACTCTTTGCTTACCCTGCAATACAAAATTATGTATAAATCTAGTGTAATTAATACTGTATGCCTGTAGACCTGTCAAGTTACAGACTCCGCTCTAGTGAAGACACCACAATTTTACATGTTCCTAGAATTAGTTCCAAAAGGGGGGAAGCAAGTTTCGATTTCTGTGGCCCGAAAATATGGAATAGTTTGCCAGCACATGTTCGCATTTGGCATTTCTACTTCAGTTCACTCATTTAAGCAGAAGCTTAAGACGTTTTTGTTCTCATCTTAAGGAATTGTAATGTAATTTTATTACCTGGAGAGCTATGTGTAAAGCGCATAGAGCAGTTTTATATTGATTATGCGCTATATAAGTGTCAGTTTATTATTATTATTATTATTATTTCTTCCTGTTTCCTTTCCTGTTTGAATGCAACATGATTCCTCCTTTACTTTTTCTTTCATTTATTCTACTTCTACGGGAATAAAAGTAACCAGTGTTGTAGTCGAGTCACCACCATCCGAGGCCAAGACCAAGTCCGAGTCACTACCTTCCTGAGGCCAAGGCCGAGTCCGAGTCACTACTGTCCGAGGCTAAGGCCGAGTCCGAGTCACAACTCCCCGTGGCCGAGGCCGAGGCCGAATCCGAGTCCGAGTCCGAGTCACCAACTTACGAAATAATGCAATATTTTAACCTTTAAAATTTCTTTGAAATCTTATAATCAATTAAACACAACCAATCAACCATTCATTCAAATCAACCAATTACTGAAATTTATCAATTTGGGAAAAATTAAAACAAAATAAAGCAAAAGCTCTTGAATTTGAGGTAAACAATATTTGATGTAATTGTAAATGACTAAATGTCTTATAAACGGGCATCGACTTTCACCGTGCCTGTCTTGTTGCAGTATAGAGCAGTGACATCATAGAGAAACATTGACCCATATGAATAATTATGTGAAACTTACGAGCTGGGTAAAATAAAGTCATATCGATCAGAATTCAGAAGTGAATTTTCTTGGCTTCAAGTTATATCAGGATTTCCATAAATCTTTTTGGCATATTCGTTGAAAATACTTCAAAATCCATGTCCAAACAAATCAAACAGGGTTTATTCTTAGGTTCACCAGATTATATAAAATACTGTGGCCTCGACCCCGCCTCGACCCAAATCTCCGTGGCCGCATGGTACGAGGCCGAGGACGAGTCCGAGTCACGGGATTACGAGGCCGAGGCCGAGGCCGAGGACTGGCAAAGTTAGCCTCGAGGCCTCCATCCCTGAAAGTAACACTACTCTTAGGCACATTTCACATGATGGGTGTATGCAAGGGGCGTTTGGGAAGGTCATAGGACCCCCCCCCCCCAAAAAAAAAAAAAAAAAATAGTCCACATTGTTTCCAAAGAAATTTGCCCGGGAAATTTGTGTCCAGGGCTTTTTCACCGACATAAATGAAAAGCAGTGATCAAGAAACATTTTAACACATCTTGCTGTTATTTCATTGTGGAAAGGTCAATAAAATATGATCACGACCCATCCAGGGAAAAAAATCATGGATACACCCCTGCACTTTACTCAATGCTTCTCTTCTGTTGGGTTGGTTATTGACCAATGGCATACATTTTGAACTCCTCGATTCCCTGTATTAAATCTTGAATTCGATGTGTTTACAAACGGTAGATTCAGACAACTGTATTATCATTTTATCTTATGTAACCACTGTACTTGCTGATAGTTTTGTGAAACAAATAAACTTGAACTTGAACCTGAGCTTGAAGGACAGCACATGACCTAATTACCCACTACTGCAAAATCAAAACATGAACTTTATTCTCATTTAAGGACGAATCTTACAATGTGCATATATTATGTAAGACATTCCGTGGATGTGATATGAGTGATAAACTATAATTATGTTAAAGGTAGCCTGTGGTAATCGTCCTTCTGTACAGAGTCTGTTTGCATATCCAGCTCATCGTATACAGCTCATTGACCAATGAGAAGTCGGGAATCAGACAACCCTCTGTCGATTAATGAATTGCCATACATGAGACCTTTAATATAGGGTTAATTCTGTGCTCACTTTGTCAACTGAGTTTGTTTGTTTCAGTGACATGGACCTACATAATGACATCATGCAGTCTGACTTTGTCGAATGATCGTCGCAGGGAATAGAGCGTTCATTGACCAACGCACCCTTTCGAGACGAACGGGGGGGGGGGGTAGGGGAGGGGGCTTTCTTGGAAGGGTGGGTTAAGTTTAGTAGTCTAGTGTATCGGTTGTTATGACATTGAAATAAACATTCTGAAATCATGATATAAATCAAATCACATTTATGCCATTGCTTATTCCGCATTGGCGGAAAGCATCGATCGGGATTCAAATTTGTGTGAATTTAATGACCTATATTTTAACTAATATCATCTTATTCTTTCTTATTCGTTTTCCCCCTTTTGCCCCCTTCCTCTTCTCGTCTTTCTATTATTATTAATTCGCCTAAAGAGTGTTGGGGCCGCATAAGACTACAGTAATAGCTTCTCTTTGGCCGCTATACATGTATATCTTTTTTTAGTTTCTAAAATAATGTTGAGTAATAATCATGCACTTTGAAGTAATCGGTCACACGGATAACAACCCAACTGCACATTCGATACATGAACTTGATTCTCAATACATGTATAGGATGAAAGACTTCTTGTCATGCTTCTATGTGCATAGATTATGCGAGACATCTCGTGTGAATGTGATGTGAATGTGATATGAATGATAAACGATGTAACGGTTAAAGGTATAGCCAGTAGCTTTTGTTGGAGGGGGTCTACACGTGAAAATGCCATTTAAAGGGCAGTGACATGATTGGGAGATATAAAAAAGTGCCTCTCGAACCAAACTGGTTGAAAGATATACCACTGGATATAGCAGCTGGAAGGATTCACCATGAATTTGTATTTAAGCATGAACATTATTTAAAAGATTCCTTTAAGTTCCTATCACATAATTATTCACTCCGTTCAAATGGAAAACTTTTATTACCGAAACCAAGAACAGAATATTGTCGAAAAATGTTTGCATACAGGGGGGCTTCAAACTTTAATGATCTACCACCCGAGTCCAAATCATGCTTAAATATTATGGCTTTCAACAGATCACTCAACGAAGTTATACCGAAATTTACATAATATGTGTGATTAAAAAGTTATATAGTATCACGCATTGATGTTTCTACATACCTCGTGAAATATTTAATTTGGGTTTGTGTGTCGGGGTAGGGGTGGGGGAGAGTAGGGGTAGTGGTTCGTAGATTCATTTCTTCTTGTTTATGTGTATTGTAGTTGATTTCGTTTGCTCACTTGTACTTATGTCTATGTTTTAGTTTTTGTGTTTTTTGTTTTTTCATTTTGAATTTAAATTGTGTTAATATTATATTGTTAATTGTGTAAAATTATTGTATGTATATCAAAAATTGCGCTGGACCCCTTGGAAGAACAGCTGTGCCCTATAGGCACAGCTGAATCAGGGCTATCCAGCCGCATTTTAAGTTACCTTCATATACGTTTGTTATTTTATTATACATGGTTTTTTTATGCGGAAAAGAATAAATACAATACAATACAATACAATACAACATAGGTACTAGCGTTTTGTTTAGCCTACTACACAACATTTGTAACAAGGCATACTGACGGAAATTATTTTAGAATGAGTCAAATTTTGACAACAAAATTTTCACAGTAGAATCCTTGCACAGGTTACTTGATTCTAGAATAGTTTCACCCCAAGTTGAGGACTACCCCCAATTACTGCCAATTTAATCAATAATGACTTGTCTTTTACAAATTATAAACTTCTAAGCTCAAGTATATATAGTTTGAGACAGAGGCGTAGACAGCGCGGGGGATGGGGGTATGCATGCCCCGCAGCTCACAAGGTGGGGGGGGGGGGTACATGTACATTGTACAATCACCCCCCCCTCCCCGGTTTCGGTATATAGTATTCTTATTATTACTTTTGTTTAGTATTAAGGTGATTATTATTATCATTATGTTTTCTTGTCATTGAGTAAAAGATTGTTCAATAACAGCCATTTATGAAGGTGCATGATACATTGCTCTAAGACTGACAAAGAATGATTTTCATCTATACTGTAGTAGGTGAAAAGGATATACATGTATACAATTGTGTGTCATCAGCATAATGTATGACACTTGACTTCAGGGAAGTTCAGCTGAATTTCTTGAAACAATCTACTAGCGTACAACCTGAAAAGAAGGGGCCCTAAACAGGAACCTTGGGGGACACCCCAGAGTACATTGAACTCCTTGGACATGATACCATCCACTTCAACCCTCTGCCTTCTTCCAGTTAAATAAGACCTATATCCATGACAGTGCCATGCCAGTTATCCCAAAGTGTGTTTCTAGAGTATCATGCCTAATTAAATCGAAAGCTGCACTCATATCTAAGAGAACCCCCAAAAATTGAAAGTGGGATGCGTTTAAATTTTGGCACTTCATCCGAAGGTATAAATTGTATATTCTATAACATGTTTATACATGTAGCTGGTCATTTAAAAACATGATGAAAATTTGAGGGGGTTCGGAAGTTAGGTTTTATAAGCATATTTTGACTCTCTGATAACACTTGTTTCGTGAAATTGACGTTCAACAATAACAGCCGCGTATATTCATTTTGACAAAATTAGCATTAAAGTGCATTAATTTGGTTTAAAATCCCTTCTCCTTGAAAAGTAAGGGGGAATGATTGTGCAGGCCATTCCTTACTTGGCCAAACAGGGGAGTAATACCCCTGCCCCCCCCCCTCCCCCGCACCAGGATTTACATCAGTGTCCATTGCAAACGTCTCTTGTTAGACACAATCATGTTACAGGAGCAGAAGACAGTTGTTTTGGGCATCACAAATACGAATGTACTAAGGGAATAAAGGTGACACGACGACGATAATGATAATGAACATGACAATAGCATCAATAATAATCATAACCATAATGACGTCAGTTGTTATGAAATTGAAATAAACATTTCTGAAATCATGATATAAATCAAATCACATTTATGACATTGCTTATTCCACATTGGCGGAAAGCATCCATCGGGATTCAAATTTGTGTGAATTTAATGACCTATATTTTAACTAATATCATCTTATTCTTTCTTATTCGTTTTCCCCCTTTTGCCCCCTTCCTCTTCTCGTCTTTCTATTATTATTAGTTCGCCTAAAGAGTGTTGGGGCCACATAAGACTACAGTAATAGCTTCTCTTTGGCCGCTATACATGTATATCTTTTTTTAGTTTCTAAAATAATGTTGAGTAATAATCATACACTTTGAAGTCATCGGTCTCCAATACAATCTTATGTTCGATGTTACACATTATTGTAGATTCAGATAACTGGATTATCAAGTGTATCTCATGTAAATACTGCGTTTGCTGAGGTATGTGTAACAAATAAACTGAACTTGAGTTTGAACTTGACCTTGAACTTGAAGAACGTCACAAGGATAACAACCCAACTGCACATTCGATACATGAACTTGATTCTCAATACATGTATAGGATGAAAGACTTCTTGTCATGCTTCTATGTGCATAGATTATGTGAGACATCTCGTGTGAATGTGATGTGAATGTGATATGAATGATAAACGATGTAACGGTTAAAGGTATAGCCAGTGGCTTTTCTTGGAGGGGGTCTACACGTGAAAATGCCCTTTAAAGATTGTGTCATTGATTTGCACGTCAAAATTGTCCGATCAGCCGTTAGCCGAAGGTCGCGCTGAGGTTAGCCGTTTAACCAATCAGTGCGCTCCGCTGACATGATTTGGAGATATTTAGTAAAATGCCTCTTGAACCAAACTGGTTGAAAGATATACCACTGGATACACCAGCTACATGTAGAGTGTATCTCCTGGCTGGAAGGGTTCATCTTGAATTTGTATTTACTTGAGCCTAATCAAGCGTGAACATACTAGCATTTTGTTTCTCTCGAGCCCCGATAGAAATAGAATCTACTACACAACAGATTTGACTGTCACAAGGCATACTGATGGAAGTTATTTTAGAATGAGTCAAGTTTTGACTCCAAAATTTTCGCAGGAGAATCCTTACACAGTTTCCTTGATTCTCGAATAGTTTCACCCCAAGTTGATCGAGGACTACCCCAATTATGTCATTTACCTTTAAGGCCTACTGCCAATTAAATCAATAAGGACTTGTCTTTTACAGATTATAAAATTCTAAACTCAAGTATAGTTTGAGTTGATCAGAACAAATTTTGCATCAATCCCTCACAAAGTGTTTTGTTGTCACGAGGGACACTTAAACCTATACTGAAAATTGTTTGCAATTATTGTCAATTCGTATCACTGTGTGGTGTGTACTTTCTTGATTGCAGAAAAAAAAGGTCAGGGCCCCGATTTTTTGTTTTTGTTTTTCATCAATTTCTAAGAGTAAGATTTTTTTAAAAAGATGAATAAGGTCTTTCTCTAAATAGGAGAAAATATAATTTTCACCATTTACCTACCAAACCAATATACACTACCTTAAAAAATGCATTCATGCAATATACAGTAGACTAATAATAGGAAATAATTGTTTTTATTCTCTCAGACAAGTGAGGTAGCTCACTTTGTATTTGGGGGGGGGGGATATAAATTGCGCCACCAATTTCGCTAAGTGGGTCAACCACGATCATTGTTGTCTGTCATTCTTTTAACAGACAAACAAAATATTGACATATACAGATCTAATCTATTCACCGCGTAATAGGTCAACATAGTTATCATAGTCTGATACAACAGGTTGAAACAGAGTTCAAGTTCAATGTCTTTTGACTGCAAACTGTGCAATTACGTCAGTCTTTTTGAAGTGGGTCACCTATTTCCATATGACCATGCAGAGGCAAACAGGTAGTGGCGGCCCGAGGGGTGCGCGTCAGTGTAAAGTCTTAAAGTGATAGGCTAGCTAACATTGTGGAGCTTCAATTTAAAAAAAATGTCAAATTTTGATATCTCAACTACATAGTAGTGTTAATAAACACCTAGTATATTAAAAAAGTTTGGAAAAATTACACTACCAATGGAATCATGTTATGATGAATAACAATTTAAAACTCGTGGGCAGTATTAAATAGCTATTGTAGGCTGTACACCACAGTTAAGTCTATGGGAGCAATCGTGCAGCGTGATCGATCAACTTTTTTCACTTTTTTAAAGCACTAAATAATCATTTTGGAATTCAACATAGTCAACATAGTTAGGCTATCATAGTCTGATACAACAGGTTGAAACAGAGTTCAAGTTCAATGTCTTTTGACTGCAAACTGTGCAATTACGTCAGTCCTTTTGAAGTGGGTCACCTATTTCCATATGACCATGCAGAGGCAAACAGGTAGTGGCGGCCCGAGGGGTGCGCGTCAGTGTAAAGTCTTAAAGTGATAGGCTAGCTAACATTGTGGAGCTTCAATTTAAAAAAAAATGTCAAATTTTAATATCTCAACTACATAGTAGTGTTCGTATGGACAAATAAACACCCTAGAATAAAAAAGTTTGGAAAGTTACACTACCAATGGCAAGTTATGCATGAATAAACAATTAAAACTCGGGGCGAGTTTAAATAACCTAGGTGTACACACAATAAGTCTATGGGAGAAAATGGGCAGGTGAATCCGATCAACTTACGATTTTCACTTTTTTAAAGCACTAAATAATCATTTTGAAATACAATTTTTTTCAGGGCTTCATTTTTAGACCTTATCAAAGACAATGGTAGCATGGGGAATCATGTAGCTCAGATTTTTTAACTGTGGTAAATGTTAGCCAATACCTTTAAGGACGGGGAAATTTTTTAAGGTGGTAAATGTTTTCTTTCAAAACAAAATCTTATGATCAAAACAAAATCTTATGATTTAGGCCTATACATTGCCAAAAAGAAAATCACAATTTACTAACTCTGAAAATTTTTAGGGGCACCCCCCCCCCCCCCACCCGTGGCGCTGCCTCTGCAAACAGGCAGTGCAATTCTTGGAAGGCCTGTACGCGTTGTTCACGTGCAAACGGTGCGCACAAGTCATGGGGAGGGGGGAGGGGCATAATTTGTATTCTGGGGTGATCATGCTTTATAATGATTTTGGACTTTCAACGTCACCAGATCCTGAATACCTGTTTAGTTCAATGACACCTTGAACAAAAATAGCTATACCGTATGTGTTAGGGTCACCCCCGGGGGTCACCCCACCCGGAAGAAATATCTCTCGTAGGCATTTGGATCTCGTGTCAAAAAGAGCGAAGTTTCGGAAAGGGTACCCTACAGCTATTTTCAAGTACGAACGTTACAGCAAAACACAGTCCACGACTGGTTGTTTATTGACTGACCCGTGCTGAAACACCCTATAGCCATAGAGCGCGGGGGGGCGGGGGGCGGGGGGGGGGGTCAGACATACAGTAATAAGTGTTCTTTTACTCCTTTATTTTTTTCTTTATTTCTTCATACATCTCGATGAAGGCACCGACGACGATGTTAAAAAAATAATGATTAGGTCTATAGGGCCTACTATAGTGACATCATCATCATCACCATCATAATTTAAATTTGTGCACTGGTGTATCTTTTTTTTAAACCCCAACTCCACCCCAACCCCTCACCCCACTCCATCTGGGGCATTTTCCTGTGGTACATACAGAATTCTACGAAGAGTAGGGCCTACCCCTCTACGAGTTTCCCGGGCGACGGTTTCATCCATTATTTTCTCACCCGAGAAATCGGGCCGAAATGACCCCTAATTTCTCGAGAAAAAGTGACTTGCGCATGCCGCGCCAGGCACAGGCTACTCAGCTCAGGCGCATAATATCGACGCATGACGTCAAACGAACTTATGTACAGCAGGGTTGCCAGTTTGGCCTTTTTCCGGCCAAAAACACCGAATTTGGCCGTTTTTTAGATCGTTTGGCCGGAAAGAATTCAAAGTGCCGGCCAAACGGCTTTTTGGCCGTTTTTTGGCCTTTTTCACTGACCTATAAAAAATCATTATAAAACCCTATTTTCCGGGGATTTTCAGTCAATATGTGCCACGAGGATCGAAAAGTAGCGGTGTGCATGTATTTCACGTGAAAAATCTGGCTCCGCGTAAACCACGGCACTCAAATTTTCGGCTGCAGCAGAGGTTTCAAAGGTGTTGTAAATTGATTAAAACGTTATTTCTAACCAAATCTAGGCTATGGTGCCCGTAAAATGCATCCATTCCGAATTTGGCCTTTTTTCACTGAATTTGGCCGGTAATTTGGCCTAATTTGGCCGTTTGAGAATCGAAAAACCTGGCAACCCTGATGTACAGGTACTCTGTAATAATACGGGTACCCGGCGTTGGCAATAAGCAAAATCTCTCAGACATTCATCATGGCAACAATCCGATCGCTGAAGGTAAATGTATCCATATCTTGAGTATAATATTTCG
>JZLH01S0366933.1:0-20299 GCA_001188425.1 Eucidaris tribuloides
ACACAGGCGGAGCAGAACAGGTTCGTGTAAAAAGAAGTGACTGCAACCAAGTGGTTTCGGAGGTTTGTCCCGCCCCCTCTTTTTTACCCTCTCGAAAAAGTGCCCCTGAGAAAATGCACTTTTGCCTATTAGATAACCTGTCTAAAAATAAAAGTTCGGTTCTAAAAGGATCAGAGTGCCCCCTTTATTATTAGATTTTACTGTCACGTGTCCATTGTATAGCCCGATCCTATATAGGCCCCCTAATGTTTTTAGGTGATTTACATCTTTTGTTGCTTTCCAAAAACATCATACATAATTCTAACAATGTACTTTCCAATTGAATCTATGAACGAATAGTAGGCCTACCAAAAGCAATGTAATAAAACACACCTTGTCTGTGATAT
Organism: Eucidaris tribuloides; assembly: GCA_001188425.1. Classification (NCBI taxonomy): domain Eukaryota; kingdom Metazoa; phylum Echinodermata; class Echinoidea; order Cidaroida; family Cidaridae; genus Eucidaris; species Eucidaris tribuloides. Next base: position 387 of record JZLH01S0366933.1, read on the forward strand.
TATGTGTGCGGTACTGAATGGAGGCCTAGAACTTTATTGTAACGCGAGAAAGGTGTGCATTATCCTAACTAATTAGACCAAATTATAGCATGAATACATGATGGCAATTTGTCAAAATAAGCAGTCATTTCGTTATGTGAAAATAAATCATATAGATTTTCCCAGCCCATTTTCATCATCTTTTTATGAAATTTTGTCGACTTTAAGTTCAGTTTTGTCTCGATGAGAGCGGAGGGTGCAGGCTATTTTCAGTTTGGTCATTTGCCTCTTCATTTCGTAATTTGGCAACAAGTGCCAGTGGCAAATAATTATTAACAACTCAGAGAATGGTCAATTGTCACAATAATTCATCCCCGACAGCGAACGACCAGATGTAAAAGCAAATTCGTCTTTGTTAAAGAAGATGAATGAAATTCCCATCCAAACTGGTTGCTCTGAGGATCGTGTATGTCTTTGTGTTTAGCTGGATGTTAGTGTGTTATCATAGTTGTATCGTGTATTTATACACGGTATATTATATATACGACTGTTTTTGTGTCTGACTGTACGGTGATGGTACACGTATGTAGGCCTATGTCTGCTTGTGAATGTCAGTGGTGTACACTACAAAAACTGTGGTGTTAGATTTAACACCAAGGGTGTTGCACAATATAGATAGGGGGCCTACCGGAAAATGTTGATTTTCAACACCCTTGGTGTTAAAGCCAATGATACCGGTGTTTGAAATAATTCGTTTGGTGTTAGAATAACACCCATGGTGTTAAAATTTTACACCACGTATGGTATCTATAATTGTGCAACACTATATTGGTGTCAAACTTAACACACCAGTTTTTAATAGTGTAGACAGGGACTCACGCGGAAGGGATGTGCTGCCGAAAGTGGTTAATCGTTATGTTTAACAAGCACAGGCACACATAAACACGCGTGCGCATATTTAGAGATAAACGCACACAAACAAACATACACAAATGCACACACAGACACGTACACACATACCCATGCGCACATGCACAGACAGAAAAACAGACACACACACAATAGCGTCATTCAGTACACACACGCACACAAGCACACAATAACATCACTCAAAATACTACACACACACACACACAAATGCGTGTGCGCGCACACATATTTGCAAACAAAAAAAAAAACACACAAACGCATTTTAGGATGTTGTTTTAATTTTTGATCAGTGGCATTTTGAACAACAATTTCCCTGGTCATTTATTTTCCGCATCATAATGTGTACCATGATTTCTTTTAACCTTACTGTAGTGGCTATTGGCTCCATGAAAATACGGTGGGGGGGGGGGGGGGCTTGAAGGTCCCCCTACTATGATCTCGGCCGTCGACTACGCGATCGCGACGAAAATCGGCACGCACGTCGCCCGCCACGTACTCCACAAAATTGTATATTTTTTTTGAATAATGTTGCTTGATGATTTATGCTAATTTATGAATGAAATCTGTCTTTTTGCTCTAAGCCACTAAATAACACTCCAAAATGTGCTGATTTTTTGTTTAGATATTCTTTGTAGTGTTTTTAGCAAATTTACCACCAAAAATTTACAATATGTAAACTTATTCCTTACGTATTTTATTGTTTTTTTCAATTTCTTATGTATTTCTGTGTTTTTTCGACACCCTTTTTTTATTGTTTTTTTTTCGAGGAAATTTGTCGGCGACACTGTTGCGATCATAAATAGCATAGAATTAATCAATTTGAATCAGTAATATCAAAAATATTCATACATTTATGATTTTGGGCTGAAAACACAATTGTATTGAAATTGTAGGTGAAATTATGTTTTTGAGCAATTTTGCACGTACAAAATTATGCGTAACTCCGGAACCACGTACCCGGACGTCGCCGAGAGCTTTTCGCGTTGCAGATATATCGCGCGAAACGTCGAGGGGAGGCCCACCCCCCCCCAGTGCAGTTAGGGTTAAAGGGAATGTTGTAAGGTGTAAATCGATGCGACAAGCAAGAAAGAGGTCATCGAGACCGAAGGAAAACTTTTTTTATATAATGCAATTTGATGAAACAATCAAAAAAAAGGGAGGTGAGTAGTCCGAAGGAAATTGATTTAAAGTGCAAATTGATGCGACAAGTAAAAAGGGGAGGGGTTTATTAAGTCCGATCACTGGCGTAAATCCGGGGGGATGCGGGGGTTATATCCCCCCACCCACTTTTCGAGGCGGGGGGGGATGGCCTGTACAATCATCCCTCCCCCACTTTTCGAGAAAAAATATATAATTTTTTTATTAATTAATCATTGATAAAATTGCTATATAGTGAGAATTTCTCCTGAAATGCCTTTAAAATGTTTGAGATCGTCCAATTTTAATTCTAAAAAACTCAAAAGCTCCTGGCTCGGTCGCTTCGCTCCCTCGCTTGCTCTTTCCCTCAATAATTTGAACAATTCGGCCCGGAAAATTCCTGCGTATGGCCTCGTTTTTCAAGGTAGTCTCCACTGCATGATAGTATAGTTATAATCGACCATTTTGAAAATGTGTATATTTCCGACTTTTAACCTATATTTATTCAAACCATTGGTTTTAGAATGAAGTATTATACTGACAGACATGCAGAGACCGGCAATCCCAACTGCCCGAATCAAAGAACACTGTCGTAAATTGGGAAATTGGGAGGAGGGGAATTGAGGGATATATCCCACCACTTTTCGGGAAGGAGGGGGATGTTCTGCGCAAATATTTCTTCACTTTTCAATAAGTGTTTTTGTGTTTATTCAATTATATCTAACATTTATATATTTTTTTAAATGCTAAAGATATTGTTATCTGAATATCCTGATGTTTCCAGTTTAATATCTCTCATTCATGTTCATTACTAACGTGTTTTCCATTGGTCCAAATGGGTATTCTATCCATATCCCTATTCAGAGCACAGATAACGCAAAATGTAGGCCTAATGAAACATCTTATTATCAACAAAACGTAGAAAACAAACTCAGATATTTTCACGTGAGGACATAAGGAGCCCTATCGTTTCTTTTCAGTTAAAACAATTGCCATTTTCCACCTCTGATAAGCCTCCCCTGTGACAATGGCCTTTTTTCACATTTAAGAGGCACCTGTTCTAATTTAGGTGCCGCTACCGCCTTTTGTATAAGTGATACTGTTTCTTTAAATGCCTCCTTTTCCTCTTTACTTTGTGCCCCGACCTTGAAACGACTAGCAACTTACTTTAATTTTTTTTCAGGCTCATTCGCTACGCTCGCTCGCCAATTTTTGATATATTATGTCTGGAGGTCTTTTCAGTCTCTGAATTTGAGACATTTCAGAAACATTTTCCCCTTTTATAAGATGTTATTAAACACCATGCATTCTCACAGGTCCTAAAAATTTTCTCGCTCGCTTTGCTCGCTCGTTCATTGATATAGGCCATGAAAAATTAACTGCAAAATCTAATGCTATGATATCTACTTTTTTATATTACAGCAAAAGATCGAGAAACACATGTGAAAGGTCTAAAATGTAATCACAATCAAAGTTATATGCCAATTTTAGGGTAGAGATAGTGGTATTTTTGCACGTTGTAGGTGTCCCCTTTTCAAGAAATAGCCCTTGATTTTGGGGTGTCCCCAAAAATTTTGGGCCAAAATTTGGAAATTTCATCGATCATCCCCCCCCCCACTCCTCGGAACGGATTTACGCCCATGAGTCCGATAGAAGACTGTTTCATGCTGCAAGCATCGAGTTACATGTCGCCAGGAGCAGACTTAAAGACACTATGTAACACTGTGGAAGACCCGTTTAAAAAATTGTCGAACTTTACTATCTGACATATCTGACAGTGTTTAAATGGACAAATAAACACCCTAGAACACAAAAGTTTGGACAGTTATGCTGCATGTCACTAGTACAATATGTGCAGATACAAATTGGCACATTAATTTTATATCGGGAGATAGGAAATTCTGCAATACAGCAGTCTATGGAGAAAAGCTGGAATGGTCTCTCAATGGTTTTTACCTTTTTAAAGCACTTAATGATTTTTTTACACTGCAATTTTTTCAGGGCTTTATTTTTAGACCGTATCAAAGACACTAGTAGCATCGAATCATGTAGCTCAGAGTTTTTTAAACTGGAAACATTGTTATACAATGCCTTTAATGTAAGGAAGCATTGTTTTAGTAAATGTGTCGTTAACGACTGGAATATAGTCTCCCAGATAATGTCATAAATGCACCTTCTATATTGACACATTTAAAATCAGATTGGACAATTTCTGTAAAGATGTAGTTTACAGCCTTCGCTGACTCATATACACAGTACTCAAGTATTTTTCAGTACTGTTTGTACATGTATGGAATCAATCTTTTGTAGATCGGGATGTTTAGGCCTACAGGATCCACCTTTTACCCGCTTTCTGATGAAGATGATGATGATGAAGCAGAAAATAAAAAAAAACAAAAAGGTCATTAAGTTTGCAATCACGCTGTTCTCATCCAAAAAAACAAAACAAAGAGTATGTAATTTGAACACCCCAATCGCACCCTTCGTAACGCCCGGACTCCTGTTATAAAAACGAGACTTTGATTTCAAAGAAGGGCACTTTCTTTCAAACAAGAAACATCTACCCAGTCTTCTCATAGAATCATTTTCATCAAGAAACTTATCGGGTGAAAGACAGAAGTGTGATTTATCACATTTCTATGTAGAATAATGATATTTTAACACTCAAGCAGACTGAAACGTTAAACATTCTTTATTATATACGCGGAATTCCTTTTCAATTTCTTCTCCCTCACTTTTCAAAACTTATTCGGTTAAAACATGCGCTCGTGAATAGCTGTAGGAATGCACCTTGAATCTTGATCATTTTCTTGTTTAAGCAAGCAAGAAGAGCCATTTTACAATGACATTGAGGATTTGGGTATATGACTGGCAAAGAAATACGTAATTGGCAGTGTCTTCCTTGAGAACAGACTAATAGTATTGGAAGAGCCAGATAATCAGGTATAATGATAAAATGGGGGGGGGGGGAGGGAGGGGGTAATGCTTTCAGCCTTTCTATGATGGGTGTTTTTATGTTGACTTTGGATTATACATGCAAGATCGTTTTCTTTTTTGATGTTAATTGTTTGAGGAGCACTTTTAAAGCAATACGTTCGAGATCACTATCACGATCCCGATGACAAAAATAGCTTTACGAATTTTGCTGTTCAGATGGTGATGCATGTGTGATTAGAGATACACTGGGTTATAATGCGAATGTCTTCTGAGGGCGCTATGACAAATTTTGTGAGAAATGTTGTCGATCGGAATCGAAACATGGCGACTTGGCAACCAGAAGCTAGCGAACGTTAACAACTGAATTGTCGATTTATACTAAATTCAGGTAGGTTAATATTCTCTTTGTCGAATTAAGATCAACTTCGTTCACTGACGTGAAAGATTACTAACATATGATATGATTAATTCTTGGTTACAGGCTGGTAAAAGGAATCAGAACTGCATTGTTTATGATGACTTGGGCACTCGTACTGCGTAGGGTGCACTCGCAGGTGTCCGCACGGTACGCGTCGGCGCGACGACTCTGACTGTAGCCAACATGACCGCATCTAGATCTACTCGGCTCGAGCTCGAGACACCTTCCCTCTCGGCCGATCTAACTTAGCCTGCCCTTAGCCTAGGCCTAAGAAGCTAAGGTCAGGGTTATAAGGACACCCACGACTCACGAGATTACATGAACTAACATTATTCTTTCCGTAAGATTCTCGCACTAAAAGTAGAATTCACTGCACTGGAATAATTTTAACTTCAGTTCAATGAAAACGATTTGAGAGAGCTCTCCCCAATTTTCGTTTTCATTGAACTGAAGTTAAAATTACTCCAGTGCTGTGCCCAGAATGATTTTATTTGTACATGTTGTTTAGAACTGATTTTCCACATCTCCTAAAGTGCAGGTTTGCCCAAATTAAATTTTTGGCTGATTATGAATGATATGTCTGAGAATCACAATGAGATAGATTCAGGATTTGCAAGACCATCACTTCACTTACCTTTATTATCATTACCAAATGGTAGTTAAGTAGATCTACTTACAAATGGTGTGTTGAAAGTTTGAGATCTATATGTCACTAACCTTTGTTTTATGAGAAAAAAATAACAATGATATGCTACCAGAATATTGTTCTTTCTGCGACTTTAAATTTTGCTCAAATTGCGGATCACAGTTATGTGTATGTTTGCAGAACAAGTGGAGCATACTGATTGGTTATACGGCTAAACTCTGCGTGACCTTCGGCTGACGGCTGATCGGACAATTTTGGAACTAACGGAACATGTCCGTCACTTACGAAATTTGAAGATTAATGGCCCAGATTTTCAACAAAACTATGTATTCTACCCAAAGGTTTTATGACAGGTGTTCATTTATACTAAATGATTTTAGCTGTTTGCATTCATTTTTACGTTTTCTAGCGTGCAAATCCTGAACTTGATCTTTAAGAACGTTAGATCTAGACTAGTAAAGTCTTTCTTGTAACATTAACATGTTTCTGTATTAGAAATAGTCACACTTTTCAACATTAAGGAAAACCATGTGATTCACAGTAAAGTTTTCTTGAATTTTTCATCCCAACGGCTGCTATTTTATTTGGGATCTCATCATGCACAGGATGTGATTCTACCAAGTGTGGAGTAAAACTTGGGGCAGTGTTCGTCAAGATGTCCAGCAGTAATCAGTCATCGGCAACAATGGCATCAATGCAGCCTCTTTCACCTAGAGTTATCCCACTATTAAAGGATCCACAGACTCCTGCCAAGACCCCACATGCAAACATTACGAGGTAAGAACTCTGGGGCCAGTTGCACAAAAGCCTGACATCCTAACTTTGTGGACAACTCCAGGATTAAGTCATAATGCGTTTCACGAAACCCTGACATTGTAACTTCATGGACAAGTCTAGTGACAAAAGTTATGACAGCTCCGGAGCCGTCATAAATCAGACGCCACCTACAGTTACACTATGCACATACCATTTCAAGAATCCAAAAAATTGTCAAATACAACCGGCAAAATTAGTAATTTTACAAAAATCCTTGAAATCATGCTATTAAAAGTTTAAATGATATTTTGATTTGACATTTATCCTAAACATGTCTTAGGATATCAGAGATAAGTTTCTTAAATCTGTATGACATAATTGTTATTATAGTGGTTAGAAATCATTGTTATAAGCGTCTGTCATTAAATAATAAACATTTTGTGTTATACAACTTAAATAAACATTTCAATACTCTATTACATAAAGATAGAATTAATATGAATGAACAAAAGAACACACAAAATAAATATAGACATAAAAAGGACCTAATATAAACAGTGCAGTGAATGAAGCTGCAAAATTAATTAATGCAGTTACGGTATCGTTGCAGGGTCATTATTTTATTGATCATGTGCTATCTAGTTGGCGATAAAATTGATACTTAAGAGTTATTATGCGAGTATTGTTTGTAATCATGTGATGGTTTATGTTGATAAACATCCGTTCCTAATAATTTCAATGAAATATTTGTCTGTAATTTCAGTCGATGCTGGAATAGCATGTTACAAAATGTCGCAAGTTATAATACCGTTTATGACAAAGACTAGTTTACTGTCGATTCCGCTTGGAGTTGGAGATGTCATGGTTTCGTGAAACGCAAATTGTTGTCCGTCATATCTCCAGACATCAGCGACAAATATAGCACTGGAGATGTGACGGTTTCGTGCAACCGGCCCGTGGCTAATTAACAACCTTATCAATTAGACTCATAGTTGAGAGACAAAAGTATGTCCTTTCAAATACAGCTTTGACCTTTTGTAAATCAATTTACCAGATATTGTTTCAAATTTATTTTCTCTCACATGCTCTTAAAAAGTGAACACACATAAACACATTCAATAACAATACACGATCAGGAAATTGAACAATAAAAACAAATAAAAAGTAGTGAACATGAGATATTCAGTTAAAGGCCATTGGCCTATGATGTACATTACTTTGGCTAAATGTAGATAAAAAAACAATTACATACAAAACATTCACATTCAGGACAGTGATTAATGTGTTATATTGTATTTATCAGGGTAATTTTTCTTTATTTCTCTTAAAACTTTTGTATTAGGAGCTACATACATGTAAATGTTAATGATTATCATTTATTATTATTATTTTGTGTAAAATAATGTAGACAGGTGCTCTGAACCAGTGCATCTGAATATATATATTCACATAGTAGCTGCGCTATATAAATTTATCATTATTATTGTTATTATTATCATTATTATTATTATTGTTAATATTATTATCATTAAAACAGGCAAAGAATCGCAATGTTTGAGTTCATCAGGCATGTAACTCCATCTGATTTGTCCCTGGTATCTCACAAGTGTTTTTTCTATATAGAATAATGGTATACATGTAGCTATAAAATGGAATATAAAGTTTCTGTTTGTTATTGCATAGTTACACTAGTGTTTAAAACAAAAATTAGTTCATTCACTCAAACTTTCAGGTAAAATATTTTTTTGAGTAAGCAGACATAACTGATGCAACTTGAGAGTAATATTTACCCCTTTGGAAGCGATTTGATGTCAATATAATACACATTCTCTATACACCTCATACTTAGTCTCTGTTGGGTTAAATTTTGAGTTCGAGTTTTGATTTGTGAATTTTGAGTGTATTAAAATGTTTCACAGTCATTGTATCCCCCAAGACCACCCTTTCAATTCCCTGGCTAATTTGCCTAAATGGTGTAACTGATTTTTTTTTCCAGTTTGTCATTCTACTGTGTACTGTAAGCAAAACATTTCTGACATTGTAGATTCAACTGTAAATGAGCTGAGTCAATTATCCATCAATTGAAAAGCCACTTACACAGTAGTATGCCAGTGTAATTAATATGTCCTATTATTTCCTTCATGGCAGACATTCTGATCCTAAACTGCTTGCATCATCATGGGCTTTGGACATAAGACAAAGGATAGATGAAAGTCAGAGAAATGGTCACCATCCAGGTAATGATGTCATCAGTGAACTGATCTCTGAATTGAGTGCAGTCTTCATAGCAGCATTACAGAGAAATAGGTAAGAAAAAAGATTTGTGTTAAAGGCCCACTGTCAAGGATGAAATCGCCCACAGAGAGGATGACAACTACTCTTGAATACAGGCACATATTCACCAATATGGACATTTGCAGTGCCATAATGTACAGATTATGGGAGGAAAACAAATTTTGTATTTTTTTACTACACTCTCATGGCTGTTCCGTTGCATTATGGGTGTCATTAATGCACCCTTTTCATGATTTTTCTCAAAAGAGGGCATTTTTCATCCTGTCTTGACAGTGGGCCTTTAAGGAGGAATTCCAAGCTCAGAAAGTTGCTTTGAATGAGAAGTAGAAATATCAGGGAATCACATCAGTGAAAGTTTGAGAAAAAGAGGGCAAATCTGAACGAAGATATGGATTTTTGAAAATTCCAGTGATCATTATGAAATTGGCAATGCTGTTACTTTCTCTGTTAGCAACCATTTAATTTGTTTTTTACACAAAATACCACCAAATTATCTTTTTCTTGGATGTTTACGCCTGAATACGCTTACTTTACACAGGAAATCATGTAAAAGTGTTTGAAAATATACTCTCATTGGTTCTCAGGTATATCAGGGCTAAAATGAATCCACCTGCCTTTTACAAGATGTTACTGTAGGTTAATTGCTTAGTTGCCAGCCCAGAAAATGAAAATTTATGAACATTTATATTCAAAGTCAATGGAGAGTTGTTCTGGGGTGAAAACATATTTTTAAGCCGAGTTGCCGTCTACAGAGGGTGACATACAGATTTACTCAAATTTCTGAAATATAAGATCTCTTGAATGGCTTAACTAAATTTACTGAAACTTTAATATTGGATTTATAAAAATACTCCGGATTCACTAAATCCACATTAATGTTTGGGGAAATCTCTCCTTTAATCGACTGTGCATTAAAGTTACATAGCATCTTCTGCCTGTTTTAATGTGCTCCCATTTAGAAAGAAAGGGTATTTGGAATAAGTCTACAAACAAGGTGTCTGTTTGGTATTGTTATATCATGGAGTGTGCTGTGGTAGCATATCAGTATTGAAGAATGTCAATTTGTTGGAACAGTAGATTTGCCTTTTCTTTTATTTGTCTTATTCCAGTCGTCCTCAGTGGCTCTACCTGGCGGAGGTGTTGAGGATTCTCATACCGTATGCCAAGTATATCCAGAATGAAGAACAGGTAAAGTCAAGATCGAATGTCATAGTCATCATGCCATTATTGGAGAAGCTTGAGTCAGCAATCACCTTGTTATTTGACATATTTCTTCTTAAAGATAAGATGGAGTACTTCAAGAACAACCCAATTTTAATACCAACTGCTTTCAAACCATCTATGAATAGATGGTATTCTGAAAATGCAACTTTAATTAGTACAGAACTTAGAGAGCTGTTGAAAACTGTCAGAGTACTTACAGAGAAATCTATATATGGGACATTGGTAATTGGGAATATTGCGACGCTAGGGACAGCGATGGAAAATTGATGTGTTTAAATGGCCAGCCCTATATTTATTGCATTTGAAGACTGAACTATTCCTATATTGCAATGCAAATGTAATATGCCTTCATCTGAAAACCAACAAAATCAGGAACTCTTGAAAGATTTTCTATCGTGAACCATTACTTTGGTTTATCTTTATTCGTGAATGATTGTGTGATCATATGTTTATTCTTTAGGCATATAGTACACTTAAACAATAAAAAAAGAAGCTTAAATGTGAAAAATTGTGTCAATAGAGTTGTGTGGTAGAAAGTAGGAGTCTATATATTTTGCCTTAAGCCCTTGCTTTCGAAGTTTTAACAGTCATTACATCAACCGAGGTACCCTGCCAAAGTATTAAGACTTGCCAGACATGATTTTTTTTTAATCCAGAAATTAAATTAAACACTTTTACTTTCATTTGTGATATTTCTTATGTGACATTTGATTTCCGTTTCCCTGTACCTTGATTAACTTGTATTGTCATACGAAGGTCCCACACTATGGTCTTTTATTCGCTAATACTGTATGTATTTCTAAACTTGGCATTTAATCAGTCAGTGTAATTTGTGTCATGATTTCTGGACATGCTTCATCAGATACGCCACTATGTCAGCAGAAGTTACTACCAGACCAGACAACACAACACACCAACGGCAGGATCTGATATTGATGATGTTATGGCTAAAGTATTCCCTAAGGTCAGTAAAAGGGCAATTCAATCTGATAGCAATACTACAAGAGCTGTTTGCTTGAGTTGTGTATGTAACTTTAAGCCCTTTGGCTCATTAGTGTGCAACAGCATTCATTTGTTTAATGAGAGATGATGCGATTTTCACTTGGTTAATTTTAGAGGGAATATAAACTTATTAAATTCAAGGTTTCTTTGAAAAAAGTTTGCTCATCATTATTATTTTCTTCATCTATACAGTAAACAATGTTGATTTCACGGGTCAGTTGTGTTTGTAGGCAATAATTCATTGCGTTTATCATAAGTTTGACTAAAGATATTATTTTCCGTGCTTCTGTGGTAAATGTGTGCTTGTTTCTCCACAAATAAACAAATTCAAGACAACTCTTCCCAGCCAAAATATTCCAGACCATGAATATATTCATATATGTTTCAACTCGTTTGGTTCTTGAGACATTTATTAACTTCTCACAATCATGTCACTTCCCTTTAATAGCTTAATTGTGTACAAGGTAGGAATTAAGTTTTATTTGTGAGGGCGATTTTTATAAGAGCCTTGGGGCTATTGTTGAATTTGGGGGGCTATTTTCCTACCACTGGTGCTACTTTTTCATTGCACATCAGAATTTGAAGAATGCAAGGAAAGATTGCCAATGTTTTAGCTGGTGCTTCATCCATAAAAGCAACCATTTAATTCATTATTGTTTCAATGCCATAATAAAAAAATATGTGAAATTTTTCGTAGCAAATCTGAGGGCAATTGTGAAGGAAATGGTTGCCCCAAAGAATTGGGTTTTGGGGATTTTAGGGGGCGCTTTTGGCTTTGCCAAGGGCTAAATCGGCCGTCGCCTTGGTTTATTTCCTACACTGATTGTGTACCATGTGATTAAATTTTCACCTTAATTGCAGTTTTTATAGTGCTCATGATTGTTTTCTAGTTCTTTTCGAATTGTTTACATACCATTGATCATTTGTTGTTTGTTATTTCTTCAGGACATGTTGGCGTTACAAACCTCTGGTGGTGATGCTAGGAATTACAGGACCCCACCCCCTCCTCCCGTCGCATCCCCCTCCCAAACATCTCCAAGAATGACCTTGACCATGTCTTTGCCTGATGGAGACCATCCTTACACTCTTGAGCGACCTGTGAGTAACATTAACTCTTAAAGCCATAGGCTAACAAGGCACAGTTTAAAAAAAATGCAAGCTACTTAATCCTTCATGCTCTAACTCTTTGATAAGGTCTAAAAATGAAGCCCTGAAAATATTACAGTTCAAAATGATCATTAAGTGCTCTAAAGAAGTAAAATCATTGAGAGACCACTCCAGTTTTTCCCCATAGGCTGCTGCATTGCAGAATTTCATCGGCTGAGAATAATTCATGTGCCAGTTTTTATCTCACTAGTGACAGCATAACTGTCTGAACATTTGTGTTCTAGGATGTTTATTTGTCCATTAAAACACTGTCAGATATGTCAGATAGCAAAGTTTGACAATTTTTTAAACAGATTTTCCACATTATGGTGTCTGTAACTCTTAGTACTGGTATGTAGCTGGCACAATTTTGTGCCACTAATAGTACCATTTCAATAAGTATTATGAGGTAAAAAGTATGACAGTAAACAATAATACCATGCACTGAGAGGTTCCAGTTGAAATTATGGATTCTGAGGTGACTGGCACAGTACTATTTTCTGAGGGGTGCAGCCTCAAAGAAAATAGTACTATGCCAGTCACCAATAGTACTATGTCAGTCTTTGGGGCTGTGCCCCTCAGAAAATAGTACTATGCCAGTCATGGAATAGAATCCATTTCAATTGGCGCACCGAAAAAGTGCATGGTGACAGGTGTATTTCATTGATATCCTACATCAAAAAATCTTGCACAACCAAAAATGATAACTGAACAAAACATTAAACTTTTATATGCTTAGCTGATAGAGTACCAAAACCTGTTATATGTAACCTTACAAAATGTAACATGCTTTGATCAGAAACATTTTTGAAATGGATTAATGTATTACAGCCATTAATTGTAATTTATTCCAAACAAATCATGCAAAGAACTAGCAGTGTACAATGTACTGTATGTTCTTGCAATTCAAGAAACTTGTTCTAATAACTCAGGTTTCCTTAACTTTGACCATGAGATGATTAGCAAATTTGGCTGTCAGAAAATCCAGATTGCAGTGGCATTTTTACAACATCTACACCGTACATGTAAGTCTACTGCATCTATGTTTGAGACATGTTGAGATAATAATGATGATTTATAATGCGGCAAAAGCACTCTGTAGAATGCTGAAGGTCCTGTGTAGAAAAAAGCGGTAAGGGAAAAACAGAAAACTACTAGAAAAGAATGTAATAACTAGTGTTGCACGAAAGTCCGAAAAGTCCGTAAGTCGCGACTGCCTAACACGGAGTCGCGACTCCGACTATCGAACGCAATAGTCAACTTTTATCACATGTTAATTGTATTAAAAACGGAGTCAAAAGACGTAAAAATTGAACAGAACTACCAATCGTGTCATGGCAAATGATGGCATTGTGTATGTGTACGGCTGCTTGATCTTTTGACTCTTTAGTCTTTTTTCCTTTACTTTTTTCATTGTGAATCGGTCATAATCTATCATCAAACAAAACTGCCAAAATGTACTTGGATCAGCCTATAATCGTGCAATGCTATCATACATGTGTTGCTGCATACGTTGCACTCACTTTGACTCCGACTGCGACACCCATGCATTCCACACCACCAATCTTGAACACACTAAGACGTTGAACACCCGATAGTCAACTAATAGTCGGAGTCGCGACTATTGGTGGGCGACTAGTCGACTCTCTAAAATGCTGAAGTCGTGCAACACTAGTAATAACCAATGGGAAGCATTGAACAAGTAAGCTAGAATGCTTTTTAAATAAATCTGTAGAATTGCAACTTCTAATAACTACCTTAGAGGTAATTCCAATAGCAGGACCAGCGTGGGCATGAGCTTGTTCCCCCCCCCATGTTTTTGAAGATTTTGGATTAACAAGAAAACCTAGTCCTGACTTCTTTTCATCTTCTTTGTGAAACAGTTTTATGTGTATGATGTATTTATTTCTATGTGTATATTTCCTCTGCACAAGGGCGACAACGTGAAGCACACGCCACGGGGCATAAACTTCGGTCACATACGGGATGCACTCCCAACGGTTGTCATGGAAACAACAAGACGTAAGTTCATCTTCTGGTCTGACGCTGTCATGTGGGAGACCTCTACCTATCATTGATTTTTTTTTCTTTAAATAAAAAAAATATGTATATGTACATTGAAACATATCATTGTCATTAGGCACATTATTTGGTTAGTTTTGGTTCTTATCGTATATAGTTTGAAAACTATGACTTCAAACCTGAGCTTTGTGATCAAATTCTGTTCATGTTTCTGATCAAAAGAACTTGACCTCAGGTCGGTCCACACAGCCACTAAACCATTGGGCTCCTTTGCTTATTGTGGGAATTTGTATTTTGTAGATGGCTGGTCTGAACAAGTAGCCTGCTACACATAAAATACGTCATGCTTAAGTTAATATTACTTGAACCTAACTGATCTGATGGGCCTAGTGTACTAGAAATTCCATTACTTTTGTATGTTAATATATTTGATTCTATTTTGATTATAACATTATACTTTGTTCTTAAATATTTGTGACGATATCAATTTCCAAGTTTATGATAAATATATCATAATCTATGTTTCTTAATAATTAATTAAATGATTGGATTTTTATCTCTATTTTTTTCTTGTAAATAAGTCACCCATTCCTATGTACTCCATCACTTGTTTTTATTTTTTTTCAAAGGCACATCATTCAAGATAATTAAATATTTATGCCTAAATCCTGTAATCACTTTGATTATTTATACTTTGTTGTACTGTAATTTCATTCTATCGTGATACATGGACTCGTTAAAGAAAAATGAAATGAAATGTGTCTCAACAAGAAAGTTTAGTGTGTTAGTGTAGATTTGTAGCAGTCAGATAGATTGCATAAATGATTTGTTGGTCTTTTTTCTAATATGTGTAGATGAAGCTGTTTGGAGTGAAGGTCTTGGTATGACAGCAGCAGCTCTCAATCTGGATTTGAATGACAAAGTAAGTCATCAAGTAAATGCATCATTGACTCTGATTGTAACCGTTACAAGTGAAATTTAATAGGATTGATCAGGATTGACGGATTTCAATCAAGTGATTTAAATTGGTAATTTAAATCAAGTGATTTAAATTGTTGATTTCAATACAAAAAATTGAGAAATTGGTCATGTAACAGAAATGGTGGAAAGACATCGTGAAACATCAAGTATTTTTTTTTGTTCCAGTTTTTAATTGAAAGATTTAAGGTTTATGTTTTAAAGTGATAGATTAATTCAATTTGTATCTTTTCAAACCATTTCACACCTATGGGGGAAGTGTTTGAGTTGATTATTTAAGATGGTAAAAAATCAGTTTAAATAAACATGGAGGATTTCATTGAAATAAATCAATTTTTTTATATAAAAAATCTGGACGGGTAATACGTACATGTAATGTGACCAGTGTTCCTGTGTATACTACAATAAGTAATCTGAAATTACTATCGTCACCAAGACTGTGTTTGTCTTTGAAATGTCCAGGGTTTACAATTCTTTGTCGAGCATGAGAACCCTAACCCTCAAATTTCGAAACAACGCAATATGCCGATGATGTTTAAATGACAAATGTGATTGGATAATGATATCATGACGCCGGTGAATAACCAATTTAAGTTTTGTGGTGTACTGATTGTGAGATGAAACAAAGTAAAATAAAGAAAAAACATTTTTCCACGTAATATATCGTTAAATGACGGTGTAAAAATCATGCACACATATTGATTCCGGCTGTGGTAGGGATGTCTATATTCATCAAAATTTAATGCAGACTGATAAAATGTTGTACTTAAAAGTTGGTTGTCATGTTTTTATTCACAGAAATGTTGTAGGTGTATGTTCATTCACATATCATTGCCTTTGATTTATACTATGTAGGTACTGTCACCACCCAAGCCCAAACCAGTCGCTCCCCCCAGAGCCCCGGACGCTTCTTGGAAGGTGGAGCCCCCCGCCCTGAAGGATGATTTGGCTGTCAGTGAAGATGCAGAATCTGTAAGTCTGCGTCTCTTTTGGTACCTTTACTTTATAAATCTTCGCAAAGTTTTTGGAGTAGAGGAACATTGTGAAGTGTGGTTTGACCATTCAAACTGGCATAAAACTTTCTGAAGATTGGATTTGGCCTCTACTGCACATGTGCAATCGTCAGTTATAACGCAGCAAGATTGCACAATCTTGATACACAGACTGTGCACAACTGTACATGTACAATTTGTATATGTGTGTGCATGTTGCATCTGTATGTGTACAAGTCCATTTACTTGCATGTTAATCAAATTTAATTCACAGTCAATTCCATTCTCAGGCTAAATTTTCTCCACAAAGATTCTAAATACATCACTGTGGCAGAGTATGTAATTTCAATATATTTTAATAGTCAGCTCCAGAATTACAGCCATTGCTGTATAATCAAGAATTATACAGGCCACTGTTCCTATACCGGAAATATTCAAGCGATCATGGAATATATTTTTGCAAAGTTTCTGTTCATGCCTAAAATCTTGCAGGAAGTTTCTTTATCTTCGGAGTTTACCTATGAATTGGCACAAACTCAGAGGAGTTAATCACACCAAGATAATTAGGAGAAGTGAGATAAGAATGTGAACAGGTCAAGTTGAACGACTTAGAATAGCCAACTGTGGGTCACACCAGCACGCATGTTTGTAATGCTCTTTTAGCACCAAAAGTACAAACATGGTTACAAGCAAAACTTGAGATTTGAAATTATTTATAGCAGTTCCTCTTCCATTATTAAAGGTAAATGACATGATTGGGGGTAGTCCTCAACTTGAGGTAAAAACTCTTCTAGAATCAAGTAAACTATGCAGGGATTCTACTGTGAAAATTTTGTAGTCAAAAGTTGACTCATTTTAAAATAATGTCCATCAGTATGCCTTGAAACAGACAAATTTGTAAGTGTAGTCTTCTATGGGGATTAAATCTATCGTGCCCCAATAGAATTAACCTGCTGGTCTGTTCATGCTTGATTCTCCTTAAGTAAACAAATGCAAGACAAATCCCTCCAGCCAGGAGATCCAATCCAGCTGGTGTTCATTCGGTTTATCTTTCAACCAGTTTGGTTCTAAAGGCATTTTTCCTTCTCCCAGTTATGTCACTGAGCTTCAAAGGGATAATCATTTGGTGAAAATGCAAGAAAACTTTGTAAGTCTGAGTTGATGATGATAATGATGATGATGGTGATGATAATGATGATGTTGATGATGATGGTGATGATTTTGATAATGATGATGATGATTATGATATCTGTTACCAGGATGTCAGTGTTGATATTCCCTTGACTGGAAAAGAGGTTGTGGAGTTGTTTGGGAGAGGTCGTCACCTGGGGAAAGCCAAGTTCATCTATCTCAACAAAACACCGACAAGACACTTCCAGCCCTATGAACTGGTAGTAGTACCTAAACACAAGGTATGTACAAACCATTATTGTTCACTTTTCTCTGTATACTTAACACCCCCCACCCCCCGATTTTGTATCATATGTGACCTCCCAACTCAAAACCCACAAAAAGTAGGCCAAAATTAATTTTCACTTTTCTTCATAGTTTCAAAGGTTAAGCTCTTAGCTTTAAAATGATATACATGTATAACTTGTTAAAATTGGACCATCTTAACCTATTCAAAAAGTGATTAAAACACGGGAGAGTTAGGAGGTGCAGTTTCACAGAAAAGGGAGAAAAGTGGATTCAGAGATTACGTTCACTCAGGTAGGGTGGGGGCATAAATGTCAAAGTCAAAATTTTAAACGTCCACTTGGGAAATGATTAACACCAACAGTACAAGCATTATGACACTAAACTTAATGTTGTATCTTTAAATAAACCCCCCACCCCATGAAATTCAAATTTGTTGCTTAAAACCCCCCCCCCCCCCCCCCCCCCCCCCCCCCCCCCCCCACCCCCCCCCCCCAAACTGCTACCAAATGAAGATTTTGGTCAAAGTGTACATAAAGAACGGTAAGGGAATTACGGATTGCAGTGAGGATTTCAAGAAGATGTAAAGGAAGTAAGTCACAACTGTCACTGGGTTGTCATACTTGCAATTAAGGGAGTGAAATGAATGAAGGGGGGGGGGAGGTGTGTGTGTGGGGGGTCAAAGTCAAAGGTCAATGAACTATTGTCCTAAAATGCCATTTTCTGCGCTGTAACTCCAGTTAAGAGTGCTCACTGCTGAATGTAATTGGCAATTAGGTTAAAAAAACTAAAAAGACAAATATTTTGGCAGGGTTAGAGGGGTCAAAGGTCAAGGTCAAGGGTCAAAGGGTTAAGGAACTTTGTCCCAAAATGTCATTTTCTGCCTAAAAGTTGAGTTAGGAGTGCTCACTGTTGATGAAATTTGGCGTTAGGTTCAAAAACGAAAAGAGGGATATTTTAGTAGAGTCACAGGGGTCAACAGGCAGGGTCAAGGGTCAAAGCAGGGTGCTACATAATTTTTTTGGCCACTTGCCCCGATCGGCAAGTGAATTTCAAACAGCTCCCGAAAATGCTTGCCCGAATGAAATTTTTGCTGCCCGAAAAATAACAGAAAATTTATTGATTGTGTGATTAATTGTATAAGATATACATATAAAAGTATGTATACATAACCATTCACAAATTTTCACAGTCAAATGATTTTTTCAATATTATAAAATCAATGATCAATTTTTACTGTTCATTCATCATTTATTTCAGATATAACAATTATAACAATTTTCCACAAGCGGTAGTTGGCGATTTCATGTTGTGGGATGGGGGGGGGGGGGGGGAGAGACAGCACAGCATTAATACACATTTTTGTGAACATCTATACAAAAATTTTGTTGATGAGATGTGATTTTCAACACCTACATGTAAACCAAAAACGTGGGTTATGATTTCAATATTAAATTTGTTTAAGTGTTAATGAAGTGTTCTAGAGTTAATGAAGTGTTCTAAGAAATAACCACCGTAACTTTTGGTATCCATATACATGTAGATTAAACATAATTTCAGCTATATATGTTCCAGATAAAAATGTTTAAGTGTTTATACAGAAAAGTGTTTAGTATATTTCAGTGTCTATAAAAATTTATCAAAATTCCAACAAATTTGGAAAAAATTAAGCTTCAAAAAATCAAGGGGGATAACCCCCTCCCTTGAGGGGGTGGGTCGATGTAACCCACACCGGATCACCGCCTATATAAGCCAAGAGTTAAAATTTGTGGACATTAAAAACTTCATGGTAGTCTTAAATATATTATCCCTCTAGGAATTGCAAAATTGATTCCCAAACCCAGTACTAAAAAAAAAATGTTGAAAAATGTAGATCAGTGTAATAAAGTTTTAGTGTCTATTCTCCATTTCCCTTTCACCCAACTTGCTTAGAATATTACACTTATCTTATTCAAAATCTTTGAAATGATTACCTATCAGAATTATTAGATAGAGTACACTACTTGGGAAAATATTTAGGCAACAGTTCTTCATA
>JZLH01S0366974.1:1367-11461 GCA_001188425.1 Eucidaris tribuloides
CATGTATGTTCTGAGTGTGGTACTGAAAATGTTTAGTAAATACCATCAATAAATCGTGGAGAGAACATGCTGAGAAAGAAATTATTAACAATCCTACGTTTATAAAATTTGCTTGAAAATTATGCATACATGTATTGAATTTAGTAGTGTAAATATCTAGTAAAATACCATCGACAGAATATCAAGTATAGCTTTTCCGATCCGCTGGGTGCCTGTTTTTAATTGCAATCTATGAAGTAGTCTGATTTTTTTTGTTAGTCATGTCAAAGTAGTGTTTTTGTTTGTGTTGATATAGCAGTTTAATCTGATAGAAAGTAGAAAGATTAGCCTATTTATGTTCACCCGAAATAAAAATATATATTTCCCGCCTCGTAAGTGTAGTGTATTTGTGTATTTTACTTATGGTTATCGACTATGTGTGATTGGACAGTCTACATATTTTTCTTTCGATTTTAATAATGATAGCATGTTAAATTTTTCAAATTGATATCCGACATAGAAACTGATTTTATTGCCTTGTAATGCCTAATTAACATTTCCATATTGGTGCCAAATATAGTCTAAAAATATATAATTGTGCAAGTGAAAACTACCGTCTTTGGTAATTGAAAATACTTTTGTGACGTGATGCTTACATGTTTATCGAGTGCACAGTCTTAGCTTTCAAATGCCGTTTGTTCTGTTCATTTTTTTTAAATCTCGAGATACGTTAACAACGGTAAGGTAAAAATCATAACTGTGAACGTTAGCTATATAGTCAATGATAGCGTCAGGCCGTATTCCCTAGTAAAAGTGGCACAACTGATTTTGCCCTTTCGTAGTTAACTAAACTTTATCTTGAGAATGAAATAAGCAAATTGAAAACTACAAATGGCATTTGAAAGCCACGATTCTTGGGAACTACTTCACGTCAATTTCTTGCTGTCTTCCCCAGTGGTCGTCCTCTCCTTGTTTAAAGGCAGGGAATCGCATTTGCACTCCTCCCACAGTACAGCAAAACATCACCCATGCCCTGAGGCTTTTTATGAAAGATTTGCCTGTGAAATCTGTGAAGATCAGTAATTATCCAGAATTGAAATATGCAAAAAAAATATATGCATGCGGGTGTGTAGCCGTATGTGTGAGTTCGTACATGTACAAAAGGACTCTTCTAGCGCAAAGACAATAATAAAAGGCCTAAATGGCCTTTAAAAATTAGTTCTGATTGGTTGAAAATATACGAGATTAGATGGTAACTCATATTAGAACAATAACTGTAGTCTAATGATGTTTGTGTGCGCGTGCATCTTCTACCTTCGAGCCACTAAATTACCACTTATTACTGAATTATTTGATTATATGAGGACATTGCAGATAATAATAGCAATCACGCGGATAAAAACAAACTAATTCCTTGATTTTTCTTCCGAAGATTACTTACGTTAGAGAAGTTTTAGTCCAACATTACCGCAATTAAACACAAGACTACTCTGATAAATTTGTGAGGGATTCCCCTTCCTTGACAAAATATGGGCCGATATAATAGAAGTAGTAGACGCGATAGATACAATACACGTAATCATACCCAAATATAATGAAAGTTGTGCTGCTGATGATGCTGGTGAATGTGGTACTGTCTGTTACGGTGGTACGTAATGATGTTAATGATGATGATGATGATGATGATGATGATGATGATGATGATGATGACGACGATGATAATGATGATGATGATGATGATGATGCTGATGATGATGACGACGACGACGACGATGATGATGATGATGATGATGATGATGACGATGAGGAGGAGGAGGAGGAGGAGGGGAGAAGGGAGAGGAGAAGGAGGAGGAGGGGAGGGGAGGAGTAAGAGGAGATGGTGGTGGAGGAAGAGGATGATGATGGTGACGATCATTATGGTGATAATAACTGTGATAGTAGAAGTGGTGGTGGCAGTGATAGAAATCGTGATAGTGATGATGTTAGTATTGATGATGTAGTTGTGGTTGGGTTGAAAGCCGTGGTGGTGGTAGTTGTGGTTGTGGTGATGGTTGTGGTGATGATGATGGTGGTTATTGTAGTAATGGTGGTGATGGTAATGGTGTTGGTATCAGTGTTGTTAAAAGGGAGGTGGTGGTGATGATGGTGGTGGTGTTGGTATCAATGTTGTTAAGGGTGGTGGGGATGGAGGTGGTGGTGGTGGCGATAAAATCGTAATGGTGATGATTATAGTGCTGGTGCTGGTGATGGTGATGGTGATGGTGATGGTGATGGTGATGGTGATGGTGATGGTGATGGTGATGGTGATGGTGATGGTGATGGTGATGGTGATGGTGATGATGGTGGTGGCGGTGGTGATGGTGGAGGAGGTGGTGATGGTGGTGGCGGTGATGATAGTGTTGGTGGCGGTGATGATAGTGGTGGTGGCGGTGTTGATGATGGTGGTGGTGGCGGTGATGATAGTGGCGTTGGTGGTGGTTGTGGTGGTGGTTGTGGTGGTGGTGGTGGTGGTCGTGGTGATGATGGGTGACGGAAAGTATTGTTGAGTAAATGAGGATGCCTGATGACTCACATTATTGAGGTAATGATGTTAGCACCCTTGTAAAAAAAACAACAACAACAACAACAACAACAAAACAACAACAAAAAACGGCAGGTGTGTGTGTCGTGCCATACTTGTAGGTAATAAGAACTCCAGAAATATGCATGCACCAGATAAAAGATTCATAGAGTAGGCCTACGTATTGGAAAAGGGAAAGTAAACTTTCGTTAATTTGGTTAAATGGAATAGTCTAGAAATCCCTGAAAGATAGGAATGCTTCGAAATTTAGGCGATTTGAAGTTTACTTTTAAGGAGCTATTTACACGATGAACTTTTTCAAAATGAGTTTATTTTTGATATTTTTTTTCATTTTTAACCCGGGCTGCCAAAGTTCATGCGACAGGCCTGTGATTACCATGGTTAAAGAATATCTGTAAATAGAGGGCAGCAAATAATTGTGTGAGATCAAGTAATTGAGTCACTACACTGTGGCATATCTAGGGGTAAGGGGCAAAACACAAACAAACAAACAAACAAACCACGTAACAGATAAAAAAAAAGAACAAAACAAGCTCAAAAGTTGAATCTGATGGACATGCAACCAAAGAAGCCATCGACTTCAGAAGTTAGAAGGGGCACGATTTCAGCACTCCCCCGGCGTCAGATGTTGGAAGGAGGCGCGATTTCATGCAGCGCTTGCCCCTGGCGCAATTTTTCCTAGATATCCCACTGAGTATACCCTCATAAATCTGTTCATCGCAAGAAGAAGACCAAGCAATCTCATGTTAGTTTGCATGGGCGTAGACAGCGGGGGGATGGGGGTATGCATCCCCTAGCTCACAAGGTGGGGGATGACATGTACAATCATCCCCCAGGTTTCACGGAAAGATTATTTTGTTTTAATCAGTAATATTAATGTTATTACTTTTGTTTAGTATTAAGGTGATTATTATTATTGTCATTATTATTATTATTGCTATTATTATAGTTGTAATAATTATCGTCATCGTGTCACCTTTATTCCCTAAGTACACTCATATTTCTCATCCCCTGTCTTCTGCTCCAAACGCCGGTGGTGTCTAACAAGAGGCGTTTGCAATGGACATTGATGAAATGTAGGCTGGGGGGGGGGGAGGAGGGCCTGCACAATCATCCCCCTACTTTTCAAGGAAAAATTATTTCAATCCAGATCTAAGCAGTTTAATGCTAATTTTGTTAAAATGAATCGCTGTTATTGTTGAATGTCCATTTCACGAAAGTATAGTGTGATCAGAGAGTCAACATATACTTATAAAACCCCTAGAACTCCTGAGCTTCAGGGGCCTCCGCCCCCTGACCCCCGCCAATCACCACCATGTTTCTTAATGGCCTGCTGTAACAATTTTAGAAAATAAAATTGTACCTTCGGATGAATTGCAAAAATTAAAAACGCACCCCACTTTTAAAATGCAGTGTGGTATAATTATTGTTGACTGTCCACTTCACACACACAAAAAAAAATTGTGTTTCTACTTAGTTACTGGGAAATTTTTGGCTCTGCCAACAGGCACCTATTATACCGTTGTCAGTAACAGGTAACAAGTATTTTTAACAAAATATATATAAAGTCACGCCCATCGGTAGAAGAAAAAACCCCACAGTCCCACACCTACCAAAAATACATTAGTTAAAAAGGACATATTACTGTGATTTGTATCAATATCACTGCACAAAGAGGGGAAAAACGACATAGGCTAGTCACGGCCATAGTTTACCGTAAACTGATATAACTTCGAACAAAGCTATAAATAGGAACATGTATTCGTTTTGCACCAGAACTCCACACAAAAATTGACAAAATTTCAAGTTTCAAATACCAAGGACTATATGCCTTTGTTTTGGGGTCCTGTCTTTTTTGGGACGCACTGTTTATCACACCGGTTTTCATAGGTACCCCTTTTCCTAGGCTTGTGAAATTTATCATACTTTTTAGAGTTTTTAGGCCACATAATTAATTTAGCAAACATCACTTGGCAAATATAGGCACTTTCGGTATATTTTAAATCTCTGATTAAAAATGGACACTATAATTGAACATTATATGAAATATTCCTTTAATCTGAAATACAGATTTCAGACGTTGGTGCACGAAGTACCAAAATACCAAAATTCAAATTATTACATTGATTTAGAATGTTCCTTGTATAATCAATAGGCTCTACCTATAATCACCAACAAAATATTAAATAATTTTCTGAATGGTATTATACCTTTTGCCATTTTCAGTCTGGGGTATTCAATGAGTAAAATAAATATGTCTTTTCTAACGAAAGAAATTTTACAGAGTAAAAATACATGTACACCGTGTCCCAGAAAAAATGTCCTTCTCATAGACAGCTCAATCAAATCCAAAATAAATTATTATTCTTTATATAGCGCTCAAATTTCGGAGGCCCATTTTGTTTACTAACTTTTGTGAAAATTTCATTGGTCTTGCTTCATTGGTTTTGAATACACAGTCTATTATGTAACAGCAGTGTTTTTCAGCCCATTCCAAGTTTGTGCGGGAGAACAATAAAAGTTTACAAGCTGGACATGGACGGACAAACCATATGTGGAACACACTCTGTAAAAGCAAACATGACCAGTGGAACAGAACGTTGATTAGATTGCATTTTAAAACAAGGTGGTTCGCAAACCACGAGTCTCGCCTGATTTCGCCATCAAAAAAACTTGCAATATGACCTTTTGACCCCTAGATGACCTTTGACCTCTCCATCCTCATCAACAAAACATGTGGTATTTCCCACTGATCGTTTGTTCTGAGTTTGAACAAAATTGATGCAGAAATACATCATTTGACCTCTTGACCCCTAGATGACCTTTGACCTCATCATCCTCATCAACACACATGTGGTATTACCCAAGGATCATTTGTACCAAGTGTGAACACAATTGATGTAGAAATAAAGAAATGAGAGCAAGTTAAACATAGCCTCATATCATTTGACCTTTTGACCCTAGACGACCTTTGAACTCATCATCCTCATCATCCTCATCATCACACCTGTGATATTACCTAAGGATCGTTTGTACCAAGTGTGAACACAATTGATGCAGAACTAAAGAAATAAGAGCACATTAAGCATGGCCTCATATCATTTGACCTTTTGACCCCTAGATGACCTTTGACCTCACCATCCTCATAAACACATGTGGTATTACCCAAGGATCATTTGTATCAAGTGTGAACAAAATTGATGCACAAAAAAGGAAATGAGCAAAAGTGAAACAAAACTTTAACATTTTCGTAACAGACCAACAGACTAACAGACTGAACAGAAGAAAGTGATTACTAGGTCTCTGCCGAACTTCGTTCAGGCGAGACAAAATGAATGAACAGTCGTTGGAGATAATTTTAACTGTGAAGTATGGAATAGGGTGTAATGTGTCTGACTGTCTGTGATGTTCCTTTCTTTTTATCAAACTTGGAATGGGCTGGAAAGCACTGCTATTACATAAGAACATGTGTATTCAAAACCAATGAAGCGAGACCTTTGAAATTTTCACAGCAATTACAAAATTAAGAGAGCTTTCTAAATATGTAAACTGAATTGAGCATAAAACTTGATTTTGGTGCTTATTCTTCGGTCTATGAGAAGGGCAGTTTTTTCTAGGACACGCTGTATAGTGGTGCCAAAGTATCATTAACTTGTAAATATTCATGTTAGCTTGTAAAACGGAATGATAAAAATCAACTTTAAAAAAAAATGGAAACATAAACACCAAACACTAAGCAAACTTGAATTCTAGTGTAAACAACTGTGTCCCAAGTAAAATTTATAAATTTGCTTTTAACAAAAAGTTTAAAACGGCATTCTGTACAGATCTGTTTGAATACAAACGATTCAATTGCAATTACTGCATGTACCGAAAGATGTGAGCAAATAAAACAAATTGTTACGATCACCTCAGAATATAAGATGCTTTAAAGCTGTCCCTAGTACGTTTTACTTGAGCATGTTGGCCATAATAATACGAAACACGCAATCAAAACATTTTACATTTAATGTCAAGGCCCATAAGCGCGAAGAGTTACACTCATTTCAGAATAAAAGAAACTTCTATTGCGATGCATGTACTTAGTCTAATTTGAATGAGAAATATACACATATTTTTTGCTAACAAAAGACTCGGTGATAATATATTTTGTCAAGGATACATTGACATAATTATTATGATACAACTACAAACCGTGTAATTTAAGACATAGACACAAAACAAACTGTAATTCTGCTATAAACCCAATGGCAACACCAAGTATGGACACTGTTTTCCCAAGTAAAAGGTATTAATTCACTTTAACAAAGTGTCAGATGATTTCTGTCGTCTGTACAGGTTCATTTCAAGAAAAGACGATATCTTGAGTTAAGGATTGTCGTTTCACAGCTTACATTACTGTATGTAACTGGAAAAATAAAGGTGCAAAAAATGACACTGGCATCAGAATTTTTTTTCTAGCGATACATTTAAAATGCGCATTTAAAAATGGTTCATAGAAATAACGCTATTATGACAAATCATCCCATAACAAGTGAAATAGCAAAACTTGCAGAGGTAAAATTGTGTCAAAATAATTAAATATAAATCTAAAAATCGAATGTTTTCAAAATACTCTTGTATGCATGAGGAAACATTATTCCATTAAACAAGAACATTTTTATATACTGTCTTTTTTTAGATACAAAACAGTGAAAAAAATAGATGGAATTTTGTTTAAATCTGCTTAAATCGTGTCCTAGTGATATCTTCTTGTTGGCGGTAGGGGGCTACTATATTTTCTTGTAATTACAATAACACACTTCTGTTGGCCACTAGATAATTCTATTGTAACAAAGTATTTACCAATTTGAAAATTACAATTTATTTCAGTTAAACTCACAGAGAAATAATAAATAAATGAAAATAATAATAATAATAATAACGTCTTATTTACCCAGGGTAGCCACTTCAGTCTGATAGACTGCTCTTCCAGCGGGCCCCGCATAGCATAAATGCTATTATTACACTTCTCTGTTCTAGAATGCCGAGCGCCTGGCTAGAAAGCAGAAGGTACCATTTTTAAAGGTCTTTGGTATGACTCGGCCGGGGCTCGAACCCGCGACCTTCCGCACGTGTGGCGGACGCTCTATGCAATAAGCCATCACACCGGTGTTACAAAAAAAAAAAAAACTTGGATTAGCAAAATAGAGTCGAAGTGTGACACATACAGTATTAACGTATATCCAATGTTGGCATTTTTATGAATGTAATCAGTAAGTCATTTTTTTTTTGCTGTTATATATTCACTTGTGTTTACTGTGTGTGTGTGTGTGTGTGTGTGTGTGTGTGTGTGTGTGTGTGTGTGTGTGTGTGTGTGTGTGTGTGTGTGTGTGTGTGTGTGTGTGTGTGTGTGTGTGTGTGTGTGTGTGTGTGTGTGTGTGTGTGTGTGTGTGTGTGTGTGTGTGTGTGTGCATTAGTGTGTGCATGTATGAGTATTGGTATTCATTCTGTTCTAAATTATTCATCCTAATATAGATCGCCTCACAAAAAGAAAAAAATTACAACAATCAAAATTTACGCATAAACATTTTGAAACAAAGGTTGTTCTTGACAACCTGATAGTTTGCCCGAGGTTTGTAGGTTTGTCCGGTATAACAAAAACAAGTATAAGCAAATTAAATTCCGACCATCATGCACTCTAGAAATAATCAGTATGATCGTTCCTCGATGGTCACGGAAAGAAACATCCATAAATTTGTATACATTAGTGAAGTGATATTTCGTAACTTCCATGACAGGAAATGCTTCCCCTCTCACACGTAAAATTTTAATACATTATACGAACTAAAACTAGAAAAAAAAATGCCATTAAACATGGGAGAAGGGACTCGGGTCGTACCACCCCCGAAATTTCATAATTAAGGCCCACATCCCCCTCCCCCCCCCCCATCGAAAAAGTAAATAAATAATATAAAATAAAAATCGAGGCCTGTTCACAATGGCATTAACGAAAAAGCATTGACTTGATTCCAGTACACTTTAATCAATAAAAAATAATGAGGTACGAGAGAGGTGGATTTCGAGCGAGCGAGAGTTGTATTTGGGACTATGAAGGGGAAATGGGAATAATATTGATGATAATAATTAATAATTAATAATAATAATAATAATAATAATAATAATAATAATAGTAATTAATAATAAAATAATAATAATAATAATTATAACAATAATAATAATAATAATTATTAATAATTAATAATTCATAATAATAATAATAATTAATAATAATAATAATATAATAATAATATAAGAGAAGTAGTAGTAGTAGGAAGAAAAGGAAGGAAGTAGTAAGTAGAAGCAGTAGTAGTCGTAAGAGTAGTAGTAGTGTAGTAGTAGTAGTAGTAAGCTCAGTTTATGACCCCCATTCAATGTGCTTTGAAGTAGACAATGTGCGAAGAATTTAATATATAATATGTTTCGGACACGCACAGCGAGGTGGAGTGAGAGAAGGGGATAAGAGCTAGACGGGACAACAACAACACTACTACTACTACTACTACTACTACTACTACTACTACTACTACTACTACTACGTGTACTGCTACTACTACTACTACTACTACTACTACTACTACTATTACTACTACTACTACTACTACTACTACTACTACTACTACTACTACTACTACTAATAATAATAATAATAATAATAATAAATAATAACAATTTTAACAATAATGATATAAGTAGTATAAGTAGAAGTACTACTGAAGTAATAGTTTTAGCAGTAAAAGTTTTTATTGTAATATGTCCTTTAATAATGAAAATAACAAAAGTAATCACAATAAAAATGATAATAATAATTATTGTAATCATCGGTATCATAATTATGGAATAATAATCATAACATAATAATAATAAAGAAGTAGTAGAAGTAGTAGTAGTAGTAGTAGTAGTAGTAGTGGTAGTAGTAGTAGTAGTAGTAGTAGTAGTAGTAATAGTAGTAGTAGTAGTAGTAGTAGTAGTAGTAGTAGTAGTAGTAGTAGTAGTAGTAGTAGTAGTAGTAGAAGTAGTAGTAGCAGTTATAGCAACAGTACCATGCAGAGGCAGATCCAATTAAGGGCCGGGCCCCTCTTTTTGGTAATGTTTTAAATCATTATCAGCCAAATAGGGGCCCACCCCCTTTTCGGGAATTTCTGGATTCGCCTCTGAGTAGTAGTTGTTGTTGTTGTTGTTGTGCTGTTGGCTAGTATCGATATAATTACGAAAACAATAACGCACGCCTGCCGCATTATCGAGGTGATCACAATGTCAACTTTCTCAATAAAAATAAATCTCTTGCTTTTTCTAAGGTTATTTTGTAGGGGAAAACGTACCTTCGTAGGGGAAAAGTGGATATTTGTAGGGAAAAACGTAGCTCCATAGGGGGAAAAAAATTGGTCTATTGGGCGTAGGGGAAAATTAAAATTGTGAGTGGCAGCCCTGGCATTAACTCGTATTACTGATATGTTCTGCGACGGCCACTCCCCATGTGACTTTACATATATTT